>PVJI01001660.1:0-171080 GCA_004026765.1 Micronycteris hirsuta
TATGGATAGCATTAAAGTCAAATTTATTTATATTTTGAAATAGAGACTTTAGTTTACCCTTTACATATATGTGTTTGCATATGTGTGTATTTAATTTTTATTTAATTGGTTTCCTGGCTTTTTTTCCCCTCTCACTGAATTTAGTCCCTTTGACATTTTCTTCAACTCTTTTTATCTTCTCAGTGTGTTTATCATTTTTATGGGCAGTTCTGCATCTGAGTATAAGATTTGCCAGGTAACTTCTGGGGATTATCTCATTGTTTTAACAGACTACTGGGACACCTTCCCCCTTACCTCCTCACCTTTGTCTAGAATTAGGTTTTAAAAATACCTAGGCATAGCAGTGTCTGGGGGCTGCGGTTTGACATGGTTGCATTTTAGATATCTAGAAAAACATGTCAAGCAGTGACCAAGATTTTATTGAGGCCAGAATGAATTTACAAGCTAGTGTTTTCTAGCATATTTGTATTGATTTTTCTCTAGCAGCTAATCAATCAGTTTCAGTTGTATAAGTGATGGAACAAACCTTTTTAAGTGTGCTGGGTGAGTGGTGTGGAAACAACACCTTTCACTTCTGTCTCTGGAATCAAAATGTAGAGATGATGGATGAGCTGTTTTTATAGCTATTGTGTGCTTTTCTAGATTTCATTTGTGTGTTGCTACTTTTTTTACCCTCATAAATCTGAAAAAACCCTGCAAGCTTTAAGTGGCATAAACCAGTTATAGAAAGGTTAATTAAGGTGAAATATTCAAAGCAAGGAGAAAATTTTTTGATACTTAGTGATTTTAGTATTAATGTTGGAATTTTAAAAAACAAATTCTGTTTTATTTCAAGACTTGCAAGGAAAGATACCATGTATTGTGTACAAGATTAATTGTGAAATGCAACTGGAAAACATGGCTTCCTGCCCTTTTAGATCATAAAGGTTATGAACAATATTTGATTTTTTGATGTATGAACTTCACATTGTTGAGTTGTATGGTTTACATCAAGCCACACTGGACTGATCACCTTTAGCAAGGGTTGCTATATGTTAAGATCAAAAAGAGACCAATAATTGCATCCTTTTAATTTATAAGGTAGTTTTAAATCTTTTTTATTCAATTAATTTTTTCATTTGTGCTATGTTCAAATACAATTGAAAAATCTATTTCTTCTAAAGGATTAATAATGTTAATTTACATTTTTTTTGGTACATTGTCAGCTTCCAAAAGAAGAATTTCCAGCAGCTTACCTTAAATGATTGTATATACGTAATAGACCATGAAAATAAAAGCTGTATAAAATGCTCTCGTATGTTTGGAAAGAGGGAAGATGATTTACTAACTGATAAATCCTGCCTCTCCAGAAGAATAATAAAATAGTGTGATTTATATAATTTGAAATGCACGTGTAAAAGGAAGTATATAGTTTATAATGAGAAATGTACCTATTTCTAGGCTGTAAACACTAAGAAGAATTATTTTTATACATCATTTTCTAAGAGACACTGAATAATACAATTTAAATGCCCTTAGCTGCTAATGTATAGAAATTCAAGATGTAGTCTCTGTATGGCCTTTTCTTCTGTTGAGTCTTAAAAACACCACCCAAAATAATTTATACAAGAATTTTAATGGGAGAGCTAAATAAATGCATATAATGCATATAACTTGATAGGGGGACGTGGTGCCTAATTTGTTGTTTATCAGTTTAAATAAGCTGAGATTAATCTATTTGATTTTGGAGAATGTTAGTTAAAGCTATCCATGGCAAAGCACAGTATAATTTACGTGGCTTTTGTCTATTCAGATCTCTCAATTTCTAAGTCAGTGGTGTTCAAACCTTTCCGCAGATGAAATTTGAAAAGTATAAGCAGAACAGCCATGGTTAAAGTAGATGTGGAACCCTATTTAATGAACATTTTTTTTTTTAAACCTCTGAGGCCTTTCCTTAGGATCCAGCCTAAACTAGTTGTTTAGATTAGTATTTCTCTGGTATATTCATTAAGACACCAACTCAAGGGGGGCAGACATTTTCTTAAAGGGTCAGCTAGTAAATATTTTAGGCTTTGCGGACTATGTTTGTTGCAACTTTTTTTTCTATTCTTGTATCATGCAAACAGCTATAGACAATCAATGAGAGGGTGTGGTTGTGTTCCTGTAAAACTTTGTTTATAATAGGAGTTATGATGAGACGGTTCTGTGATCAACTTTGAGGAAAGCTAAGTTAAATAAGACTCTTTGTGGAAGAACTTTCTGTTGTCTTTTTTTTTTAAGATTTTGTTTATTTATTTTTAGAGAGAGGGGAAGGAGAATGAGAGGGAGAGAAACATCAGTATGTGGTTGCCGCTTGCGTAACCTCTACTGGGGACCTGGCCTGCAACCCAGGCATGTGCCCTGACTAGGAATTGAACTGGAGACCCTTTAGTTCATAGGCCTACACTCAATCCACTGAGCTACACCAGCCAGAGGTCTGTTGTCTTTTATATGCTAATACAGATTATAAATCTATAAGAGAAGTATGTAGTTTTTAGGAACTAACGTTATCTAGAAAAGATTAGTGTTTCAGTCCAGCTCTTCATTTTAGTCACGTAGGAAATTTATAAATCCAAAGCCAACCTTACGCCTGGGGGCTGCATTTTCTAAAATACTCTGTAGCCAATTTTAATGTATAGGCAGAGTTGAAAACTAGAATTGAGAACCACTAGTTTAGATAAATTTGGTTGAAGCTATAAAATAAACTTGACTCTTTCAACCTTTATTGGAGGCATTATGAGGAAGGTGGACTGCTAAGGACTGCTAAGGTTACGTGGCCCATGGAGAGGACCAGCCAGTGTGCCTCCCCAGAAGCAAGTGATAAGCAAGAGTGTGTTTCTTTGTTTCTCTCTTTCAGGTGTGGGACGACTTTCTCAGAATGACCAATTAACTTTCCAAACTTTCCAGCTTTGGGTGGGGTCCCAACCAATCCCTTCTTTCCCCAAGCCAGACTGATAGGCCTCTTTGGTCTAGCCCCACCCCTGCCACCAGTTTGACTTCTGTTGCACATATACCTGGCTTTCCCTAGCCCCACCCCAAACTAGTACTGGAAGGGGGTAGGAGGGCTTTTTTTTTCCTTATCCGATTACCTTGCTAGCATTTTGCACACTCAGTGTAAAAACCTCCCCTTCTCCCCATCATGGCTGATGGGGGGAGATTCTGGTGGTGTTTCATCAACTCCACACCTCCCATGCCCTAGGCACCCCCATGCAGTGAGTTGCCAGTGGGCACTCACCAGCAGAGAAAGAAGCCCTGGAAACCCCACACAGCCTCTCAGGCATCACTGAGGGTGGCCTCAGTGGGAGGGACAGGGCGTGTGCGGCCAGGATCAGGACCTCCATACCGGATGTGGAGCATCTACAAGGCACGTGCTTGTTTACCCCAGCAATGGGGCCTCCCATTCAGAAAGGAAACTCAGTGTCCTCACCATGCCTTGGGCAATTCATGCAGGCATTGACTGGCTGCACACCACACCAACAGAGCTTGGTCCTCCAACCTTCATCCCTGAGTGGAGCAGCTCGGTTCCATTCCCGTTCCCAGGGTGGCCACTCCTGTTCCCCACTGTTGGCCTGCTCCCAGTGGTCGGGACAGGCTGTCTGTCTGCGTCAGTGCCAGAGGTCTATGAAAGACAGAAACCAAATAATGAGTCTTTTGAAGCAACTATTGGAATTATAGAATTGTTATTTTTTCCATATATTCAGCAAATGTATATTGAGCATTTATTTAGAAACAGTTCGTGTTTCTGCTAATAGGCACATGCTTTAGAAAAGTGGGGATAAGAGTACATTATTATAATCAATCTTTGATTACTTCTTCCAATAAGATAGGCCCAGTGGGTAAGGCTTGCTGATAATTGAGTAAACAGCTTACCCTTGCTTTGGGAAACAAGGATTCAATCCCCAGGCTGTTTTACAGAATGACGTTTGTTCAAAAGTCTCTGAGTTTTCACAGTTCAGAGTACATATAATCCAAAGCACAGAAAATTTGGAGCTTCTGGGAACATCTTCTTGTATCCATTTTTAGGGAAACTAGAGTAGTTAACCCTCTGTTGTTACTGGAGATTTCTATTCGTTTCCTCTGTTGTGGTTTAGAAAACAACTTGCAAATATGCAAGTAAATATAACATATATTTACTTATTGCAATAAAATAATGAGACCTGGGAAAACAGATAAGAATAGCAAAAATCAAGGCTTGGTGTGGGTTTAGAACACTAGAAATTAGACCATGGTCACATAGGCATTTTTGACTCTGAGCTTTTTGAAAGCTTACTGTATATAAGGAAAAAACAAAACAAAACACCCAGCTTGGCATTAGATTTGAAAGAAAATTTTCACATGGGCTTCATATAATGAGTATTGAGAGATGTAGTAAGTCTCAAGAGCATCACTTTAACACTCAAATTAACATATTGTGTTTCTTAAAGTTGTATTTTTTGGCATTCCTTGTTAAAACTTGCAACCGTGCCCTGAAAAACATAACACTCTGAAAGGATTTCTTAGGAGGCTCAGACAGTGCATTCCAACAAGTGTTTGTGACTCTCTAGTGATCCTCCCCCACTTCCATAGCCATTGGGCCCCAGAAGGAGTCCTGTTACAGAGGCTAATAATAGCTCAGGGAGTTGCTTGCACATACTAGGTCGTTTTGTGAGATGATACAGCTGAGTGCAGGAAAGAAAAATTAGAATTTGTCTTTGTACTTTCTCTTCCTTTAAAACTTTCTTTTTTTATATATATTTTGTATGTACATAATATATTAGTATGCTGGTATAGAATGCAGTTAATAAATATATATGCAGATATATTTAAATTCTTTTTTATTGTGTGTAATTAAGATTTTATTGCTTATTAATTGTGTCATTCTGTACATTTTTAAGTAAACAGATTTTGAAAAATATGCTTATTCCTAAAATCTTTAACTGATTCAGGAAAGTGATTTTTCAAAATGTGGAGACCATTAATTCAGAACATTAAATAGCCTGCCCATTTTCCACTATAAACCTAATTCTTTCAGCCAGGCATTTGAACTAAGTAGGGCAGCAGAGTTCTTTGCTCTCTGTCAAGGTCCTAAGATGCCCATATTCTCTTTTGATTGAGTGCAAATCCATCTGCTTTTGAGATCAAATAAGCAAATAATGAAATTTATGCCCTTTGCAGGAAAACCGAAGTACTTGAGAAAGACCCTTGCCAAGCATCTCTGCTCAGAGGTGGAGAGATTATCCTCACAGCACATGTTCGTCCTTTCTCCCGTGTGTGTTGTAGGTCACTGAAGGCTGAGCCAGAGGGCGTGGGGTCGGGCAGCTGTGACAGTGTGGAGATGGGCTTAGTAGGTGCTCAGTAAGTGTTGAACGAGTCGCTAATCCTGAATTGATTATGCCTGATGAAATTCCATGTGCAACTTGAAACCTATAATGATAATATAGCCTGGAAAATCTGTGTGTCTGAAGTGGGCAGGAGCTATTGCTTAGTGTCGTTGCTCCTCAGGCACAGTTGAGTACGGGTCTTATAACACAGGCTCAATTTTATGACATCAGGTATTTCGTGGTAGTGGCTTTCCAAGATTTGCAACAGAAAAATTATTTGCTTATAGACATTATTTCCTGATGTTAACAGGTATCTCTCATTTCACTAAATGGGTATATCCAATTAGATCCACTTAGATCCAGATCTAAATAAATATATATGTATTTGCTTTGATATTTTTCTTTTACAGAACAGAATTCTACAAACAATTTTTTGTGACAGGGGCACAAAAGTTAACCAAGGGTTTGCTTTCAGAGTTTAAACCAAGGCTGGTCTGTCTTTGGGATCATTTTGGTGAACTTGAAAAGCTGCATGTTAGTTTTGGAAGGTTGTTTAATGGAATTTTAATAGCCCTGGAAAGATGTGAAAGTGATACTGCTACCTGGTGGTTTGTAAACCTGACCTTTGTAAGATGTTTTCTGGGCAAAAGTACTACTTTATGATGCCAGCAGCTTTTATTGATTCTGCAGAGTCTGCAGTTTTCTAACACTGGCTGTCAATTCATTCCAGCTGAAAAATTATTAAATTTCTTCTCCTGCTCGTGTGGATATTAAAGTGCAGTAAACATACTTGCACAATGTCAGGTACGGTGAGCACAATTTTCTGCATGAAAAAAAATGTTTGTTAGTGAGACCTTGGCTGCTCTGCGGAGGTTATAAATTTTTTTATTTCTTTTTATTTGTTGCTCTCAGTTATATATTTTATTTCTCTTGGTGAGTTCCAGCACATTTCTTGTTATTTGTAATATAAGAAAGTAAAGTTTAATTTAGATTGCTGACTTTAAAAAATATGCCCTCTAGTTAATCATTTCTGGTACCGTCAAATAAAACAAGGGTGAGAACCTGGGATAAGAAGATTTAACCAGTGAAAATACAGTTGAGGTGTAATGAGAAAGACCTGATGAAATAATGAGCTGAATGAATAAAGGAAAAAATGAAGGATTAGATGACCAGACACTCCACATAGATCTTTTGATTTGTTGAATTTTAGTTAAGGAAGGTGAACAATGGTGAGATAGTAACTGTTTATTGGACATGGATCTTAACCTTTACTTTTTCTTAGAATAATCTCTGGACCTGTGGGGTGTATGCTCAAATACATCTGTCCAGATCCCCAGGTCAGTTGGTCTGCCACAGGTCCAGGAATTTGCATTTTCAAGTGAATACCACTAACTCATTTTTAGGTGTATGAGAACCACTTCTAGAAACTTTTGTCTAGAGAACTTTCTTGATTAAATATACTGAATCATTTCATCAAAATATTTTGTGGAAATGGAGAAGAAACATATTATTGTGAGGAAATAATGTAAAAATCTGGGTCTGTTTTCCCATGTAAAATGAAAAACCAACTCCACTCTTCCCACACGAGGCCTTTCATCAGGTTACATGGGGTGCTTTCAGATACGGTTTCCTAGGCTCCACCTCAAAGATAGTCTGATTCTGTGAGCTAGGCTAAAGACGAGATGTTGATTTTTTTTTAAGTAGTCTAGTTCTTGTTGATCTCTAAGTTTATGGAGATTTTTTCCTTTATAAGTGTCACTTTTGTACAATTTGAGTTGGGCCTCTCGCTCCAGAAAGAACATCACACTGTTAAGTGACTGAGATATGGGAAACAGAAGCATCACTATTTGAAACATTTGATTGACTAAAACTTTTTTGTACCTACTTTTGGAATTGGTAGATTCTGTTTGATCGTAGAATAGCCTGATATTCTGAGAATCTACTTTTAATGTAATAAACTATATTATGAAGGCTTCTCAGGAGAATCCGGAAGCCACCTGGCTTTCCCTATTTCATTTCCTATCTAGCCCTGTAGTTTTAATTACACGTTTATGAGTAAATCAAAGAACTGCAGAGCAGGAGGAAACCTTTGCTCTTACCTTTAGCCCTTCATTTCTAGTGAGGAACATGAAGCCTGAGGGGGGTAAGTAACTCCCGTAAGGTCCGGCCCACCACTCCAGTTCTCTTACCACTGCACAGTGGCTTCTTCAGCTCCTCATAATAGCTCCTAAATGTCTGCTTGGAAAGACAGTTCAGGGTATATAGGGGAAAAAGGCTTGTACTAGGAGAAGTTTAGGGAAAGAAAATTTGTGGACTGGAAGACTAAGTAGTGGTTGCTTCTCAGCAGAAAAAAGACTTAAGTCCACAAAGGGTAGCTTGCATTTGGAGGAAAATACAGTTCAACTTTGGATCGAAGTCCATGAGGCCCCATAAGATCGATCTGCACTCTCTATTCCAACGATTTAGTCACACTGTCTCTCTAATCTCCAGTCATCCAGCTGTTCTTCCTGAGTTCCTAGAACATAGCACTTGCTCTTCCCCCTTTGTCGAACAGCTTTACCCGTGGCGTTTGCATGACTGTCTCTTTCATATTAAAGTATCAGCTTAAATATCCCCGTCTCACAGGGCCCATCTCTGAACAACTTTTAAGGGAGCCTTCCCTTTATTCTCTGTCATACCATACTGTTTATTTCCTCTGAAGCACTTATGATAACTGCTACTTTATATCTACCCGTTTCTTCATTTCTTTTTTTATAATAAAAAATTTTTCTGCAATAGTTTACATTCATCATTATTTTGTATTAGTTTCAGGTATAGCGCATAGTGGCTAGACAGTCGTATACTTTACAGTGATTTCGTGATAGTCCCAGTACCCGCCTGGCACCGTACATAGTTATTACAGTATCATTGACTGTATTTCCTGTGCTGTGGCTGTACTTTCTATTCCCATGGTGGTTTTGTAACTACCAGTCTGTACTTCAGTCCCTTTGCCTTTTTGTTTAGTTCCTCTTTATTCTGAGAAATTAGTGAGATTGTCTATTTAATTCATCACTGGAGTTTAGAGTGTGGTGTAGCACGGGGCATCTATTGGGCCCATAATAAATACTCGTTGAAGAAATGCATAAATAAAAATTGTAACTTATAAATGGATAGAATTCTATGAAATTTAGATCTGTTTAAAAATGTTCTTCACAATAAGATCTGCTATTTTAGAGAAAAGCATAAATAACATTAGTTTTCTAAAATGGTTTTCTATATCTTTATCTTATTAGGAAAAACATATTTGCTTTTCCTAAAAACCCCCTCCCGTGGCTGTGAAGTCACTGACTTCAGTTCTGGGAATAGGGATAATGGCGATATTTCATGAGTGTATACTGGTGGGGGGGGGTGTGTGTGCATGCATGTGCTCGAGCACACGCACATGTGCACACCTGTGTACACCTGTGTACCTGATGAATAGAATGATCAGAGCCCAGAAATATGGTGGAACCCAAAGTCCAAACCCAGAAGGGTAGCCTTAAAACAAAGTCATAGTTCAAAGCTAGAGCATTAAACCAGAAAAATAGAGAGAAAATAAACCCAAACACACGGAGTGCCAGCTAGTTAATTAGAATGGGGCCATGTTGCTTGTCACTTGCAGAGTGTTGAACTTGACTCAGGCTTAAAGATTATGTGTGCAATAGACAAAGCCCACTTTTGACATTAAAAATATTTGAAATATTTAAGCTTAGTTGACTGCTTATAAATTTCATAAACCTATTTTAAAATAATATAAGATTTGACAGATCTGGTGAATCAGCAGTTCCTGTTTTCTTGTAATAACATGTGGATAAACTGTTGAAAAGTTTTGCAGACAATCACTTGGCGGCTCCCATTCAGTCATGCCTCCGAGATTCATGCTTTGTATAGATAGGCCCCTTCCACATTGCTGTCAGCTTGGCCGTGTGTCTTGCTGTGGTCAGTGGAACATTAACTAGAAAACATGATATGAGCGGAGGTTTGGTAAGTAGTTGCACAGTAGGACTCGTTTTTGTGGAATGTGACTTGGAGCTCTGAGCCACCGTGAGAGGAGGTCTGGCTACACTATGGGCAGTATCACATGGACAAAAAGAGGTGCATAGGCAGCCTGCAGATATTCTAGCTTCCTCGCCGAGAGGTGAATGGAGGAGCCATATTGAGTGTTCCAACCACTGCACTAATCAAAGGACAGCCTAGGTTACAGGATTGTGAGCAATAATAAATTATTATTTTAAGCCATTAACTTTTTATGCTGTGTATTGTGCAGCAACAAGTATATTAGATATTTTTTAAAATGTGTTTTAATATTAAAATGTCACAGTGCCTTTATTATATTTACTTTACCTTTTAAGATTAGCCATATATCTAGGATTGTTTTTCATTAAACTAAATATATTCATAATAATAGGATTATGGCTTAAATAATTACTGGCATATTACCAGGAACTAAAGGACAGAGAGAGCTAAAAATCACAGAGCCATGTACTTTACTGTCTGTAATCTAGTAAGTAAGCTATTACATCACCGAGTGGTAAGAGCAGTCATTCAGATAAAACCTAAGATGCTCTGGCATTTTGGTTATGAGCAGAATGGGTCAAATTCTGCTTCATAGTTTCTTAGCTCTGTGGCCTTAAGAAAGCTGTTTATTCTCTCAGCCTCAGTTTTCCCATCTGGAAAATAAGGATAAAGCATACCTACCAGATAATCAGCATGAATATTAAACAAAATGACTCAATGCTAAATCTGTGATATTTTGAGAATATTTAATAAATGATTATTTACTATTGTTGTTCTTAACAATAATAATAAGAGGGCAAGAAGGAGGAAGAGGCACAGGAGAAATAAGCTATCACCTAAGAAAATGTTGTTGCCATTTTACTTTATTTTTTTGCTTTCTAACTCTATTCTGTATGTGTTTGTGCACACACCACATGCTTTCACATGCTTGTAACACTTCTCACAATTTAAGGTGCATACACATGACCTGGGGATTTTGTTTACATGCAAATTTTGTTTCCTAAGTCTTGAGTGAAACCTGAGAACCTTCGTTTTAAGCTCCCAGGTAGTGGTGATACTGGCTGGTCCTTGGATCACACCGAGTAGAAAGAGCCTATAGGGTGATGTGATGTTCATGACCTTTCATGTTTTGGCTTTAATCTCTTCTTCAGCCATCGTCTCTCACCATTCTGCACCACATACTTTGTGCTTCAGTGCCAGAAGGTTTTCTTTATACAACTGTGATAGTGCTTACCAGGTTTAAAGTGATCTGTTTAAATATTCATAACATCCAACTCCTCTGTGATAAAGGACTGCTTGTGTCTTACTTAGCTTGATATCACAATGTTAAAATGTGTTTTAAACGCATTCATGCATGCCTTTATTATTCTCATAATTGTAAACTGGAAACTTTCTCTTTTTTACCTGGAAGTAGGGAATGTTCTCAGAATGAACCTTCTAAATATCTGGCTATGGATCCTGGAGTTTGAAAGAACAGTCAGGCAGTGCCCTTGATTGGTAATGAGAGAAAGGTGGATTGATGTTCACCGATGTGAAGTGATTTAGGAAAAGGATAATGTGGATTGGACACAGTTTTAACTGAGTACACAGTTTTTGTGAGTATTAATGTACACCCGTACTATATATATAAGCAAGTAATGACAAACTAGATAATATGCAAAACAAAGAAAGTAGTGTACTTATGATATGTTGAAGAAAACTGTACTTAAAAAGGTAATACCTATTTTCTTTGAAAATTTGTATTCCTAGATATTGTCTACAAGTGAATTTATTTGTTTTTACATCTATATTTGTTCATTTTGGCTATATATGCTTTTCTTTAGACTTGAAATAGTTTATTTGCAACAGTTTGACCTTCATTTACAGTTGTACCCCCTTGAAGATGTAATTTACTATGTAATTAGTTTTAGTAACAAAAGAGGGGTAGGAGAAACTTGACACTATGTTAAGTGGAAATTAAATTGAATAAAGATTTTAAAAATAATTTCTCTAACTGTATTAGCTCTGCATTTGAATGTTTCCAGCAGTATTATTTTTGCAACTAAATTTCCAATCAGTAAGTGCTTTTTTGCAAGTTCATAAATTTTGCAATCACTTGAAAATATACCTCTCCCTATGAATTTTGAAAATCTGTAATGTGTTGCTCAGACTAACATTTTGCATTTTATCGAATATTTCTTGACTTAAAATGATGACATTTAAAATGACTTATTTTGAGTAACTAGAGGAGAAAGGTTGAGTTTTTTCCTAGCACATTAGCCAAAGTTAGTATGCAATTTCTTCTTCTTATTATTATTGCTATTATTTATTTATTTAACAAACATTTGTCAAGTGCCTGTTAAGTGGTGGATTTGTAAGAAGGAAATGCTGTTTACATTTTATGTTTTCTGTAGTGAATGCTGGAACATTAGAAGAGGTAATTTCTAATTGGTAGTTATGACTTGATAGCAAATGAGGAAATGAACATACATATTCTTCTTCACTGTAATGTAGGACTTAAGTAAAACATAGTGCTATTTAAAGATGGCTGGCTTGTTCAGAATAACTTAAATAAAATGAAAAGTAAGTGAAACTTTGACCAGTGTATTTTAGATATTTCTCAAATTGGGTATCAGCTAATTCTCGACATTTAATCATGTATTCAGTCACCATATTGCTAATTATTCTTAAACATGTACTCCAAGAAGCAAAATTGTTATCCCTAGGTAAATAAAAATGTATTTATGCTACAGAGTATTTATTATATTCTACCACCAAAAAAACTATAAAATAGAACCTTTACATATCACTGATTATATTCCTTGTTTTATTCTCATTCTTATTTGTGACAGTGATTTTTATTTTCAATGAATACAGGGATAATTATCAATATAATTCAGACATTAGCTGTTTTATGGGCTCTTCTGTTAGTAAAATTATCTAAGAAGTGAGTGTCAAATAATTTTCTTTATGCTTTTATCTCTGGCTTTTCATTTCATTCTTACAATCACTGAATGAATTATAGCTGTTGGTGCTTGGTTTTCCTATTTTATTGAAGCACAGAGAGGTTACAATGCAAATATGAGGAAGAGTATTAAAACAGAGATTTCCTGATTGATGGGCCAGTGCTCTTTGCACTAGAGTGTACTGCCCCTCAGGGAAAGTGTTATACGCAAATACTTGATATTGCAAATGCATTGGTTGCTATAGTACAATTTAGTTTGTTATGATAACAGAGGTTGTTTCATCAGTTGGGATCATTTTGAGAGAAGCCCGTAGCAGAATTGTAAGCATAGTGTTCTTGAATGGTGGCACTGATGCATTTCCAAGGTCTTCAGTTTCGTTGGTCATTGCTGTTTGAAGAGGTCAGATATTTATAAAATGCAACAGAATGCTAAAAAGCTGACCCAAGCAATAATTTTAGATTTCTAGGAAGCTTAATATACTAAGAGAATGTGTTTTAATAAATGTTTTAGTAAATTAGAATACATTTAACTACATTCATTAAGTGGTTCATAAAGATACATTTAAAACTAACTGATAATTTATAAAAAATAGCTATTTTCAAGTTTGGAGGTGAAAAATGTTTAAAATAAAACTATATTTCGTACCTTAGAAATGGATATAAAATGGACATAGTAATGTCGTCTGTGGTGCAGAAAGATGAGCTCTGTGACATGTACCTGTGACTCAGAGGCTTGAGATCAATAAAGATATGTAAGGTTTTTACTAATGTGCCCGTCAGAGCAGCTTGATCACCTAAAACCAATATGCTCCTCATGCCACAGATTTGCATTAAAAGGACTGTGAATTTAAATTTGAGATGCACTTGAAAACCAATTCCTATAAAAAATGGACTCAGACCTTGAAAACTGGAAATGCTGAGTTAATTCAGTTCATCTGTACTTGCCCGTGAGGCCTGTTTTTAATTTCAGGCACTTGCATTTGTGTCCCACACTTGTTTTGCTTAACTTTTTGAGAACCAGTGCTCCGAAGAAAGAAAAAATAAATTCACTTTTGTTCCTAGTTTATTTGCAAACCAGGTCAGACGCCCTTGATTAGCTCTCAGTTGGAGGATAATTTGAACCTTGACAGATTGAACCCAAACAGCAGGGTTTCTCTAGTCTGGCCAACAGATAGAAAAAATAAAATAAAAGCTAATTCCAGTTCACAGGCCGTACAACAGGACTGAATAAATGTGCAACTGTTAATGAATAGCTATTTCAAATATTTACAAAAGGCCCAAGAAAAAAGAAAAGATTAGCATCTTAGGCAGCTGTTCTAAGGGAAACCTATTAAAAATAAACATGATAAATGATGCTTGAGAGCTAATATATCTGTCAAATATCAAATACACTCAAAGGAAAAAAAACACTGTTTCAGAAAAAACTGTAAAGACTCTTGGGCATGGCTATCTTGCTTTGTGGTTTATAACCAGAATTTTGTTCTTATTCTTTTAAAACTTTGTGTTTTCTAACTCTTCAAATATTCATATAGATTGTAAAGGCATGGGTAAGTGAATGTGACTTGCTGAGTTGTGTCTTTGTGATTAAATTGGTTTGAAACGCTGAAATTCACCTATATACGTTCGAATGAAGACATACTGTTAATTGTTATTTTATGGTCTTGCAGATGATATAATGGTTTGAATATGACAGTAACAACATTTTAGCATCATGGCAACTGTGCTAGGAAATGCTGCATAAAAATGGACATTATTAGTGAAGCAGCAAGTTACTACTGCCTGTGTGTAAAATACCCTGTGTTTCCACAAATCCATCCTTGCCTCTGCATGTAAAATACCCTGTTTTGCACTTAGCTCAAGTTACAGCAAACTGTGCTTGCATGTATTAGTGATATATAGTAGACCCTTGGCCTTTGAGACTTATCATTTGTGCTTTTAAGTATTTCTCGATATCTTGAAATACTTAAGGTTTGAATTTGTGTTTGAATAGCAGTATTCTGAGGCTTAGGCGAAGGATCAAGTCATTTATTTGATGAGTGAGTCTAGCCACCAGCTCAGCATTTATATCTCAGTGTCATACAGAGTAAATCTCTTGCGCTTTTTTTTAGTTTTAATTACTAAATCTTTGTTTCTGTGTCCAAGATGTCACCTAACGGAGAACCAGTTATTAGTGGTATAACTTTTGTGAATTTGGAGATGTGTGGATGATAAAGATCTACTGTATTCATAATTGAATATTTGAAAAAATTTAAAAGTACTTAGTTGCTTTGATTTGAGGTCATTTCTAATTTGTAAAACTGATTCTCTACCAGGAGTATGGGCCATTTTGTGAAAGTTGAAAAAACACATTCGTGGTTGAAATGTGCCCTGTGTAGGGAGCGATGTCTGCGGTGCAAACATAAGGTGGCTTGGTGATGATCTCAATGACAAGCCAGTTAGATTAAATATACTTGATGTATGATTAGGCCAACTATATGTTTTCAGGCTGGTTTCAGAACCAGTGCAGGATCATGGCCCTTGTCAGTCCCTCCTGGAGAGGGCAGTTCTAGACAGGATATTGTTGGGGAGGCCACGGTGCAGGCTGACAGAAGCCTTCTGCGACTTCCTGACCCAGCCCTAGCCTGTTTCTCGCACTTCACATTACATTCCTCTCCAGGAGCGCACCGTTTCAGCAGTATCTTTACTGATTCATTTCCCCTGTCTCCACCCACACTGGCATGATGCTCCATGATTATCTATCACCTAGAAAGGCCTTTAGTCACCGTTAGGGCATTTCTGCCCGCTAATGTAAAGGTTAGAGAACGGAAGAGAAATAACTGAAGAACCTAACACTGAGGTATAGAGGGGGCATGAATGGGTAGCAAGGGCACAAGGAAGAAAGGGAACCAAATCGCTCTTTTCTGTTGAACTACGTGTTGCTCTGCATAGCAGCGTTATTCTTATATTGCTGTCTGATTCTTTGAAATATATACATGTGCATATACACACAGTCTTATATTATGATTCATACATAGAAGAGCAGTATTAATACTGTTGATGGTTTTAATGATGACTTTCCTGTTTCTGCTGTGTAGTAAATATCACCCCCATTTCTGCTCTGTAGTAAATATCACCCCCATTGTAAAAGTGGTTTCAGCGAACTCTGAAAGGGTCTCTTCTTATTTAGGAAATACTTTTTTTTGGACTTCATTGATAACACTGAAGTTTCACGCTGTTCTGCAGTTATATTAGATCCTTAAACTTAGACTCTCTTTGTGCTTCATCATTGTAATTTACACACTGGGTTGGTACATTCTCTTCAAGACAGTTTGTCTTGTGCCTCCAGCTGCTCCCCAATAGCCATTGTGCTGAATAAGCACTTATTTCAGTATGTCCTTGATACAATTAATGCAGGCATCTGCAGAGGCGGCCGCGGCAGCAGCAGCTGCACTGCCTTATGGAAGCCAACTTCTGCTTAGCATTGTGATAAAAGAAATAGTTTTGAGCTGGAAGCTAATGTTGGCTTATTTTTAGCAAAAAAAAAAAAAGAGTTGCACCTGCCAGGGCTAGCAGAGGACTGAGGTTTGTTGATTACAAGTTCTTGTTAGTGCCATTGTTATTGGTAAAATGGGGATGATGTCATTCTTATCAGACTGAATTGGCACCCTGTAGAGTGACAAATAATTTACCCTCTGCGGTTTTATCAGCATGGGCTGCATGTTAGAAGCAACTAGAGTGCTGAGTTTTCACAGCTGAATGCTATGGAACTGCAGAGGTGTATGAAAATGAAAGGGATTGATACTTGTAATCAGTGCATATAGTAATGGCCAAGGTGTAGTGAAACATAAGTGCGCATTTAGGGTAATTATGCTGCTACCAGGTGGGGCCCTGGGGCTTTGCATGTATAGAAGCTGCTTGAGGCGGCGGATGTGCAGCGAGGAATCCTGCAGCACCATCTGGTAGATTCTCATTTTCTCATTAATTCTTCTGTCCCCGAAGTCTGGGCTACATTGACTTTGAACAGCACTTCATCTGTTCAGTATCTCATCTCATTTTAGTTGGGAGTTGCTTTCAACAGTGGTATTGATGTGATGTAATTCACAATTGCAGCTATGTGAACTATATTAAAACAAATCATTGAATTGATTTTTTTGAAATAAAGCTCACTGTCCACATAATCATCTGATTCTAAGTGATTTACCACTTTTGTAAAAGGCAAAAGATTTATGTGTTCTGGAGAAAAACCAGAGTATAATTTACAACTTTTGTAATTATTTTTTAATAAAATAGAATAATCTGTTCAAATTAGCCAAAATCCACTTTATCCTCCAAAATAATTTATAAATAAAAACATATTGTACATGTAAAAGAGTAAACAGTTAAAAAGCATATATTTTTGTCATTTAAAAAATAATATGTTTTATTTCTATAGGCTGATGCAGTTTTTGCCCCAAATAAAACAAAATCTTATTTTTCAGTCAAGCTTAATAATAAGGAAATGGTAATGATGCTTATATTGCACAACAATATAAATATACTTAAGGCACAATTAAGAATGGTAAAAAATGTTTTTTAAATAAAAGAATAAGAAAATGGTATTTGAGGTTGTATATTTTGTAAGAAAATAAAATGCTTTAAATTTGCTTTATTAGTGTTTACAAATATTTTCCCATAATATTAAGAATCATATATTTAAGACACCTAGCATGTCTGTAGGTAGTTTAGAAATGGCTGCTTTCTTTACTAATATGATTAATAATATCATGAAAAGTTTTAATGGAGTCTGTAGTATGTGTTTACAGAACACAAATGGTAACAGTTAAGTGGCCCATCTGACAACCAACTTTAATTTATACTATGTATTTTGTAACAAAGTGCAGTGTATCAGAATAATTTGGGCAATTTTTTGGCAGTCTGTGGTTGCATTTAACCAATGTTAGATTAGTGATCTCATAATCTCTTTAATAAACACAAATGTAAGTGGTTCTTTAAGAGTCTTCTATAAATACTAGAAATGCCTTTATTAAAATTTTCTATGAAGAGAATCTCCATTCATTTTGTCATTTCATTTCCATTAATTTTCCTAAAATGGAAAATGAGAGGAAGACATGTTAGCTTCTGCCAACCACTACCCGAATACTCGCAGCGGGGGCCCTGCGCCAGTGTTTGTCCGCGGAGCAGCACGGAGGCCGGGCGAGCTCCTCTGTCAATGGCGGTGCTGCCGCGTGAGCCTTTCTATGGCGACTGCCGACCTCGTGGCGGCGTGCCTCTGGCTCTATGGTAGGAAGGAGCTCTAAGCAATTTACTGCTGTAAAGTGTCCAATTACATTTTTTTCCTCATTTATCTTGAATAAGGCTCCTAAAAGATTAATAAAATATATCTTATTTCCCTTTCCTTTCTAATTATATGAATTCATTTAGGGCAGCAAATGATTTGCAAGAGGTTGAAACTCATTCTGAGTTATCTCTTGAGAAACTATTTGATTGTTACTTAATATATAGTGCAGTTGTAGACAGAAAATACAGTGATCCCTCACCTATCATGGGAGTTCTGTTCCAGAGATCTCCGTGATAGGTGAAAATTCACAAAGTAGCGGCATTATATTTATTTTATTATTTATATATATTTTAAGGCTTTATAAACCCTTTCCACACTCCTATAAACCTTTCCCACACTCTTATAAACACTTCATATGCTCTTAAACACTTTCTACACTCTTAAACCTACGTAATTTTAACAACATGTAAAATTCTGTATGGGTACTCACCAGTGAAGTATACTACAACTTGAATGATGAAGACCATGAATTATGTAGCTGTGCAGTACTGATGGCGACGAAGGGGATGACGATGAGATGAATGTGCTGCACAGCCAAGAAGAGCATTACAGCTCTTCTGAAGGCACCACTTCATCAGGCGCTTCATCAGGTGGTGCAGTATCTTCACCCTGGGCCATAACTTCTATTTCCACTAAAGGCGTAGGCGTAACTGATGTCTTTGTCTGAGTGGTGAACATAGTTATGGGCAGTTGCTAGTGCTGCTTTTCTTCTGAGTGAGAAGGTTTTATAAACTGACATGCCACTCTTGATTGTATTTACGAAGTGCAACTAACAAAGCACCTGGGGGTGCAATTCTTCAGCCATTCGCTGAAGTTCTTTGGCCATTCTGACCATGGTTGCAAGATGATCGAGTGTTAGGCCAATTTCCTCCTCTTCCCCAACTTGTAGTTCATCTTGTTTCTCATCCTCTTCTTCACTTGCTGACTTCGTCATCTCCATCAGGTCTTCATCCATCAACGGTTGTGAGTGGACATCCGCAGAGTCAGCTTCTCCATGCAGAGGAACACTCTTGAGTCCAAAGCATCTCTGAAATTGGTCAAACCAGCCCTTGCTGGCACTGAATGGGGTTGGTCTGGTGGGAGAAGCACTTGATGGTCCTGCTTCTACGTCATCATCCTCATCTTCATCCTCATCACCGTTGTGAATGTCTGTGCTTTCTGCAAAATATCATAAAGTTTCTTGGCCTTTGTCTGGATGGTGTTGGTATCCAGCAAGATATTCTTCTTCCTGCAGTCATTTATCCACAGGGCCAATGCAGACTCCATCCTCATAGTGGCCTTATTGCAGGAAGTGGCCACCCTCTTTGCAGTCTTGTTAAAAGTCATTGTTGCCATAGACCTAATATTCTTCTCGTATTTCTTTATGTAGCGGACAGTAGATTCGTTGATCCCATAATGGTGGACTACAGTCTCGTAGCTTTTGCCTTCCTTTAACATGTTGAGAAGTTCCACCTTTTCTTTGATGGTGAGCATATTCCTCTGGAGCTTGGGATCACTGCCAGAAGCCTTAGTTGGCACAGAATGTTTGGGTGGAATCGTAGGGCTTGAAATAAATTCAAATTTTTACGAAAATTTCAAAAAAACACAACACTGCAGAGCAACACTATGTGCAGCAATCAGACGTCGATGTGAAGTGAACAAGGAGAGATGCTGAACGTATGGGCGCAGTGTGGGAGAACAAACAGACCGATGCCACAGTCACTGAGCCAATCAGCATCCAAGATACAGAGCACAGTGCTGTGGTTGGTCACCTTCCATTCCATCAGCCAATAGTGTGCCGTGCACAATCTCACGTTGGCAAACTTGCGCAAGCAGTAGTGGCGTACTGCATTTCCATTGTATCTCGTATGGTATTCATCCACTGATGAAATGAATACTGTATTTTATTTCAATATAATATTCTTTTAATATGTTTGAATTAACATTTTTTATATTGTTTTAGATTTTTTAGGCAAAAATAATTAAAATCAAAATATTATCTAAATACCTGTATACCGCAAAATCCCGCGATGTAGTGAACAACTCCATGATACAGAATAAGATATGTATATTTTTAAAACACCCATGATACAGTGAATTCACAGTAAGTGAACTGTGATATAGCGAGGGACAACTGTATGTCATCAGCACTTTATTTTTCTCCTGAAGTTTACTCATTTATATTCAGAGCATTTAAATATCAGGATTTTTTTTCTCATTCATGTAATAGGCATTGGCTAACTTACCTATTTACCAGGCTGTGAGCTAGCAAAAGCCTAGGTAGTGAGGTCAAACTATTTGAATCCTGGCCTGGCTACGAGCTGTATGTATGTGACTCTGAGCAAGTAATTTAACCTTTCCTGGCCTCAGCGTTCTCATCCATAACCTGAAAGTAATAACCTTGCATAAGTTCTGAGAACCCATGATGATGTCTTCCTAGCACAGGGCCTGTGTATAGGCACTCAGTAGACAGTCGCTGCTGTTAGAGTTCTTTTTCCTAACACATATGATTAAGAACCTATACTCTAGTATTTAGATTATCTTCACAGAGACTGTTGCACAGAAAAATGCAAGAGTAAGTCATTATCCTGTATTGACTAGTACTGCATGTTCTTTAGGGACAAGGATTAGCTATGGAGTTTCAAGATATTTAATAGACAATAAATACCAACTGAAGCACATTAAGAGAAATACTTAAATATCTTTTCTCATGGTGATATTTTTAAATGCATAAAATAAAATACATGGGATTAAACATTACATTGAAATACTATTTTCAATGAATGGAAAAGACTTTTTTGTGATATAGTCATATATGTGTTTTTTATCACTAAATAACACCATGCAGCTATGTGTCTAATAATTACCATAAAAGCAACATAAGAACAATGGCAGTAATAAACAGACTTATCAAGATCAACAGAATAATCCAAAAATGATTCCGGCAAGCAGACTTGTGTTGTATTGGCCCTCGACCAAGGCCCCCGATTGGTGGCTCATCAGTGCTACCTTTGTTAATCCCCTCTTATAAGATTACCTATGTCTTTGAATTTTATACTAAATAGTTCTTTCTACTTGATTATGATTCCAAAGCCATTTAGTTTTTTAATTTTAACTAGAGTACAAATTTTCCATGAAAGTAATAAAAAGTAATTTTCCTTTGAATTTATATATGTCACAGGTCTATAGCATTCACTTAGTTTACAAACAACTATTCGTTTCTTTATCTGTGAGCAAAGAATGCTTAAGAACACAGTAGGTGTGGTGTTCTCATGATGTACTCAGAGCCTGAGTAGATGCCTAAATTACAGTCTTGAATTTATTTTGCCTAAAGTTGGAGCAACAGAAAAGACCCAAGCATATTCCTTAGATATTATAGTTATGTAGTTTTATATATCTTTAAGTTTGGGAGTAGTCAACAAAAATATATAATGTTTTTAAAACATATTCAGCAACTTGTATTGTTGAAAATGTGTTAATTTAAAATGTGTATTTTAGAACAGCACTGCTATTTTTTAATATTCTGAAAAACTTGCTTTTCCTGATACACACTTTCCTGATTATCTCTTCAAAATGCTAATTCATTATTATAGTTTTTGATTATCAGAATTGTATCCCTATCTTAGTAAAAATAGCAATTTAGCAAGAGTGTTAAGAGTGCAAAGAAAAATTAATTTTGGCTTTCAAAGGTGGTGTGGGATCGTAGAGTAGGTATCTTTAAGCTTGGTTTCAAAGAACGTGTAGGATTTGGTAGATGTTTATATGAGAAAGGACATTTCCATTCTAGGTGGAAAAAGAATCTGATCAAATCCTGAACGAGATGAACATGCGCGTTTTAGTCAGGAACTGTGCAGTCGGAGTACTGGGCGCACCGCAGTGTTCGGTGGGCCCGCAGCTCAGAAGCTCAGCCGTGATTTTGTAATTACTGGAAATAAATGAACTCGTCCCCCTTTTTTTTTTTTTAATCAGGGAGAACACAGGAACAAATCTGCATTTTAGGAAAATAATTTAGGTTGCAATACGAAGGCCACTTAGAGAAGGGAAAACAGTAAAGACAATGGAGGTCATGAAAGGTGGCTCAAATATCCCAGATGAGAAACTTGAACTCTGGCATTAGAAATTTTGAAAAGGATGAGTTAGAAGTAAGGGATATTTTAGAATACTGATGTTGAAAAGTTGGAGAGTGAGGAAAAAAAAACACTGTCACAATTGACCGAGATTTGTAGCCTGAATGATTGGAAAAGTTGGTCAGTAGTGGAAGTGGAGATAAAAGGGACAGCTTGCTTTAGAGGAAAGGATAATTTAGGCTTGGGCTCAGTGTGGTAGTGTTGGAAGTCTTTCTTCGTAGAGAAGTATGTAAAGCTGTCATTTCCAGATTTTCGTCTGAAGCTCTTAGGTTCAGGTTTAAATAAAGATTTCAGAGTTAAACATTGGAGCAGAAAGCTGAAGAGATGTCAGATGTTTGCAGAGGATGGATAGGATGAGATTTAAGAAGAAATTGATGTGGCAATTAGGAACTCACTGATTATCTTAAGGAAACCAATGAAGTTATCCAAGGAAATTTCACTGGAGTAGTCATTCCCAGACTTCAGTGTGCATAGAATGACCTAGGAAGCTAGGCAAAATTGTAGCTTTGGGAACTTTTTACCCCAGGCTTCTAGAACAAAGGCAGAGCCTGGGGTTCTGCTTTTATATGCACTCAGGTGATGATGATGATAGTAGTTGGTATCTCTATCTTATTGTATATGAATAGTAGTAGCTGACATACAGTAAATTATATTGGGTTGGCTAAAAAGTTCATGTGATTCTTTCATTAAAATAAAAGACACATTTTTGTTTTTCACCAACTTTATTGCTTTGGATATTTTAGTACATCAGCTGTCTCCTACATGGTATAATGGTCGTTGTTCTCAATTAATGTCTCGATTTGATTGCTGTCAACTTCGGTTGGTCTACCTGACCATGGAGCATCATACAGCAAGAATCTCTAGCACGAAACTTCGCAAACCACTTTTGATACATTTTGGTCAGTCACAGCACCTTCCCCATACACTGCACAAATCTTGTTTTGCTTTTCAGTTGTGCAATCACCTTTCTTGAAATAATAAAGCATAGTATGCCAAAAATGTTGTGTATTTTCTTCCATCTTCAATATTAAAGTAGCCACACAAAAATTAACCACTTTTAATAAGTTTTTTTAAATGCACACTGATATAACAGCTGTCACAATGTTAAACAATTTAACAAAATTGTATTGAATGGAGTTAAAGAGAACAAAGCGCTAATGGAGGCATCTTACAGAAAAGACCAAACAAACTTTTTGGCCAACCCAATATTTCCCTCTAGGGTCTGAGGAGGAAATAAATAAATAAATAAATAAATGAATAAATCAACTTATATGCCAGGCACTGTTTTAAGTTGATTATATTTATAATTAAGGTCTCATAAGAACCCTTTACAAGTGAGAAGACTGATTCACAAAGAAGTTGTTAAATAACTTGCCCAAATTTACATAGTAAATGGTGACTCTTCAGCCCCATGACCTTGACCACTGTGTGATTCTCAGCTGAGAACTGAGGATCAGCACCTTAGAGCAGGGCCCATCTAAGGTAGGCCAAGGAAGACTGTTGACTCAGCCTCACATCTAACATGGGCCTTAGTCATATTTACTTCTGCAGGAGTTTTAAAAGGCGTTGCTTTATCTGACGTCGTAATTCTTGTAACTGTTTTGACCTTGCTTAACTTTTAACATTCTTTAAACCCTAAAAGTATAAGTTACCAAGCTTCTCTTCCAAGAGGCCCTTGGTCAGTGATTGAAGAGGAAGTTGGGTGTAGTGGAATGAGTAGCTGGGGGAAGGCACGTAATCAGAGTAGCTAGGGTGTAGAGATTAAAGAGTAGTGGTGGGTCCTGAATTCTCTGTAGGAGGGGCTTAAAGATGGCAGTCCCAGGTGGAAGAGCTGTAGTTTTAAAACATGCACATTGATTTCACTTAGAATTATGTTTGTTTGTATTGCCTTGAAGGGCATTGGGCAGAGGAAATTATTGGGGTTGGGAGTGGGGATAGGGGAAGGTTGCTTAAGCCGTATAAAGTATATTTGGTGCCTGCAACTATGGAAAGAAGAAAATGTCAGTTTAGCTTTTTTCTATTCAGTTTGTACTCAGTAAAAATTAATGTTTATGCAAAGAAGAACAAAATAGTGTGGTGGATGATGAAATTGGGAGAGCAATATTTTTACATCAGGGGCTTTGATGCGTATTTCTAGACAACAAAGAAAAGGGAAATAGAAGAAAGGTTGGTCTTATATGATGGGAGAGGATAATAAGGTTGGGATACTTCCTACTCTGATACAAAAAGGGAAAGAAAGAGTTTGTGTCAAAAAAATGATAAATTTTGAAGTGATGAGAGGAGGGCTAAACACTTTCAAAATGAATGTTCTCTAGCTCTTTCAATAGGCAGTGAACAAGGTCATTTGCTCCGGGAAGCTCTGGGGATTTTAGAATAGTTGTGTATCACCCCAGCATTATGTCTTTGGAGAGAGAGGGAGAGACAGAGCAAGCCCTTATAAGGTGTTTTCAGTATTTGATTTAAAATATTTCATCTTCACTGTTGCTTGAGGGATGAGGGGTTAGAAAACTGACTCCAGGAGGGGCAGCAGCGCTGTAAGCATTTATTTTAGCTTGGCTTTTATGAGACTGACGCGCTACCTACTGCGCTAACGAGGCACCTTAACTTGGCTTTTAAAAATTAAGTAATAATGTGTTTTCTGTCCCTATTACCTTAACTAATGGGAAAGAAACAGGGTCTGTAAATCCATTTAATAATACTACAACCTATTAATTTATTAACCTTACATTACTAAACATAGAGATTATGGAAAATACAGATACTTAAAATTATTTTTATATATCATAGTCCTATTTGAAAAATTTCAGTATGATTTAGGCCTAATATTATTCCATCTCTGCATGGGCTTGTATAATAAAAAATTTAAAAAAGGCTCACCAACTTGAAAATCTTCTAAAATAAAACCTTTGGAAATACAGGACTAATGAGCTTGTTGAAAGAATTTTTAACATATAAACATTAATTTTTATTGAGCACAGACTGAATAGAAAAAGGCTAAACTTACATGTTAAAATAATTTGGCAATCTTAACTGCAGATTCAAAATTTCTGAAAATGTAAATAGATTAAAATGTAGGCAGTGTTTTGCCATCTGTAATGAATTAGCGTTCCATTTTTACCAGCTGCTGCTGGGGTTTTTGAAACTGACTCAGGATCTGAATGCACTGGTGGGTTGCCGCTGATGAATAATAAGAACCTGTAGTTTGAACTGACAGGCCTGCACTGGTGATTAGAAGAGTCACTGCAATTGTAAGCAGCAGAGGTTTCTTCCACTTGGGGCAGGAGTAAGGATGTACCGTCTATAGAGATGTTGCCGATACAGAGAGGGGGGCGGCCTACTGCTTGCTGCTAGGGTGTCAGCACATGCAGGATGTCACAGCTGTGGAGGGTACAGTCACCCTTGGAGAAAAACACTAGTAATCATCTCTTATTTAGCAGACATATTTCAGGCAAAATGGCAATATTTGTACATTGTTGAGAAGATTTACACTACAGGTTAAATTCATTAGTATGTTTTCCTCTTGTATTTCATTTTCAAAGCTTTTTATTTTGAGCACAGAGGAAACTTACAAAGAATTTAAACTTTGAAGTCACACATACCTAGATGTAAATTCAAATGGTCACTTCTTAGATGTGTAATCTTGTCATACAATTTGCTTAAGTGTTCCGAGGCTCAGGGTACTGTGTACCTGGTAGAATTGTTAGGGCAGTGCATACTTCTTGGAAAGCCACTTAAGAGGATAATATGTCTGTAGGCCTGAAAATATGTAAAGGAAGGGAAAAAACAATGGCTAAGTTTTGGTCACTGCCTTTCTGAGGGAATAAAGCCTATCCAGGTTATTTCCCATACCATGTGAAGATATGTGATACTGTGAATAGTAATGAAAAAACACATATGAATGTTTAGCACTTGCTGTGAATAATATGTCCAAATGGTAGTATCTTTATTTCACAGATATGAAATCACGTTTGTGCTTACTATAGTTTTATTACTTTTTCCTTAGGTATAGACTTAATAAAAATTTTTTTTAGTAAAATTTTTTGTTTACTTCAAAATTGAAACATTTTGCTGTTATAAATTTTTACATTGTATAATTCCCTTTTTTACTGTTTATATTTATAAGTATATATTCTGTATATGGGACACATAAATCTATAAACTTTCTTTTTATATTCTATATCCTATAAATTTCTTATTAAAAATTTATGTTTTGCTTATTTTTCTGTGAATCTACCCTCCATTTTTGTTTTATTTTCTGATTTTATCTCATGTAGATGGGTAACCTATTGATTTTGCTATATTTATTCAGACATTTTATTGAACTTTCTTATTAATTATTAATATGGTAGCTTTTTAGTTGACCCTTTTGGGCTTTCTAGTTAAACAACCATATTATTTTTATTTTTCTCTTTGCACTCCACTTATTCTTAAGATGGCTCTCTGAAATGTTTTTCCTATTGCTAGCATGTTGGTATTATTTTCTCTTTTTTGTTGTTATGGTTTTATTTCTTAACTCTGTCCTCCTTAATTCATTTTTATGTAGTCGCAAATATCCTGTTTCTGCTCCCAAGGTACATTTATTTCTGCTACCTCTATATTTTTTATTTACTACTTTAAAATTTATTCTTTTTTGGAAATTGTAACTGCTAGACCAATTAAGATACCAAATGTTGTACCACCTACAAAAGTGTCCTTGTCCTTTTGTATTCAAACCCTCTTTTCACTGCACGTGCTAATAATCAGGAATTTGTTTTCTGTCCCTGACAGTTTTGCTTTTTCCAGAATGTCATATAAATGGGAGGATATATTATGTTATTCTTCAATTATGCCATATTATGGTACGCAGACTTGTGAATCTGGCTTGCTTCACTTATATAATGTATTTGAGATCCATCCATATTGCTGCGTGTTCATTCCTTTGTATTGCTGAATAGTATTCCATTGTATGCATGTACCACAATTTGTTTATCTAGTCACCAGTTGAAGGACCTTTGGATTGTTTCCAAATCTGGGCAGTTGTGAATAAAGCCACTATAAACATTCTCATACAGATTTTTGTGAGAACACTTCCAAGGTAGTTTCTGATTTTTCTTACCAGTTTTTTATTTTCATGTTTTCTTTACTTATTGTGATGCGTTTTTTCCTCATAACGGCTTCCTCTGATTTTTCAAGTCCATTCTTTGGTGTATTGTTAAGAACAAGTTTCAAAAACTGAAAAAAGTATTTATATACATTGATGGGAATTAGTTTCTCTTTGGCACTTTGATTTCTTTTCTCTTTGGCACTTTGATATCTTTTCTCTTTTGCTATTGAACTTTTTCTATACTCTGTTTCCTTTGCAAGAGAGAAGCCTATAGTCATTTGTGAGGTTTAGACAAAATTACTTACTTTAAGTATTACCCTGAGTTCTGACAGAGATTGATATAGGGCCCCAACTGAAATTCCTCCAAAAGGACCTTCCCAAGTCTGTACTGAAGGAAGTGACAACATCCAGCTCTCGGTTAGTAGCTGGATGGGAAATGGAGCCATGGGGAGTTGGGTATGGGCTACAGGCATGAACGTCTTCTCATCTTCTCTGCAAGCATTGTTTTCCCTGTTGTTACACTTTAGTCAAGAAGAGTATGACTAAGTCCAGGCAGCTCCAGTTTTCCCACATCTGGCTGGCAGAATTGCAATATGGTCCTCAAGATTCCCACCCTCACCCTGGCTGGTATTGCTCAGTTGGTTGGGTTCACCAAAGAACAGTTGCCCTTCGATTCCCGGTCAGGGCACATGCCTGGGTTGCGAGTTCATCACTGGTTGGGGCAAAAGACGACAACCAATCGATGTTTCTCTCTCATATAGGTGTTTCTCTCAAAAAAATAAAAAAGTTAAGTTCCCAGTCTGTGCTGTACATACCTTATATAATTCCTTCCCCCTGGATATGGATAGAACCTGTGGCTGTGATGGAGTACCCCTCCAGTGATTTTTGTAGCCACCAGCCACATGTGGCTATTGAACATTTAAATGTGGCTAATGCAACTGAAAAACTGAATGTTTTTTTAACTTATCTAATTTTAATTAATTTAAAAATGAATAGCCACATGTAACCAGTGGCAGCTCAAGTTAATAATGTGCTTATTGAAGTATTTGGGGTGAAATGCATAAAAATAAGATAAATAGTTATGTGATAAAGCAAATATAGTAAAATATTTATTATGGTGTCTAGGTGGTGGTTATATGGGGTTCACTGTAAAGTTATTTCAACTTCTTCTATATATTTGAACAGTTTTTAATATGATGGGAGGAATTTTTTCAAAGACCTTTATTAAAAAGTTAATTACACACAGTAAAGTCCAACACCAGATTGCTTCACTGGTTAATTCTACCAAACATCTAAAGAAAAATTAACACGACCCTTCTCAAACTCTTTCAAAAAGTAGAAGAGGAGAGATCTTTTCTAACTCATTGTATGAGGTAAGAATTTCCTGATACCAAAGCCAGAAAAAGATAATTACAAATATGACAAATATCACTTAGGAATATAGATGCAAAAACCCTCAGCAAAAATACTAGCAGGTTAGATCTTTCAGCATATGGAAAGGATTATACACCACCACCACGTGAGATTCATCCCATGGAGTCAGTAGTAGTTAAACATAGTAGTAAATAGATCAGTGCAACACACATTAAATAATGAAGGGGAAGAAAAAACCAAGATCATCTCGATTGAGAAAAGGCATTTGACAAAAGAGAATACCTGTTTATGAATTTAAAAAAAATTTAAAAAACATAAAAGTAGAAGAGGACTTCCTCAACATGATAAAGAGTATTTATGAGAACCCCTCAACTAACATCATACTCAGTGGTGAAAGACTGAAATTGTTTTCCCCATAAGAACAGGAAAAAGACAAGGATGCTCACTTCCACCACTGCTTTTTTACATTGTACTGGAGATTCTGGCCAGAGCAATTAGGATAAAGAAGCAAAATGCATTAGAATTACAATGGAAGAAATAAAACACGTTCACAGAATCCATGTTTCTCTAATCAAAATATCCCAAAGAATCTGTAAGAAAGCAACTAACACTAAGAAATAAATTCAGCGAATTTAGAAATGAATTTAAGTTGCAAGATCAATGCACAAAATCAGTTGTTTTTCTGTGTACTAGCAATGAGGGTCCAAAAGGGAAATTAAGGAAGCAACTCCATTTACAATAACATCTAAAGATTGAAACACACCTGGGAATACATTTAACAGAGAATGAAAGAATTGTACATTGAAACTAGAAAATATTACTGAAAGAAATTAAAGAAGACCTAAGTGGGAAGACATTAGTGTTCGTGGATAGAATGACTTAATATTGTAAAGATGTCAGTATCATCCAAAGCAGTGTACCGATTCAACACAATCCCTATTGATATTCCAACAGCCTTTTCTTCTGCAGAAATGAAAAAACCCATTCTCAAATTCATGTGGAATTGCAAGGGGTCCCAAATAGTTAAAACAGTCGTCAAAAGAACAAAGTTGGAATTCTCACACTTTTCAATTCCAAAACTTATGCAGAACTACAGCAATCAAAACTGTGTGGTACTTGAATATGAATTGACATAGATCAGTGGAGTAGAATTGCTAGTCCAGAAATCAACCCGTACTTCTATGGCAAACTGATTTTTGACAATGATACCTCCTGCCATACATAAAAAGAGCTAAAATATAACTTAGAAGAAAACTTAAGGATTAATTTTCATGAACTTGGATTTAGCAGTGGATTCTTAGATATGTCACCAAAAGCACAAGGAACAAAAGAAAAAAATGAATTCTATTTCATCAGAATTTAAAACTTAAAGGGCATTATTAAGAAACTGAAAAGACAGTTTATAGAATGGGAGAAAATGTCTCCAAATAATAAATTTGATAAGAGTTTAATATCCAGAATATATAAAGAACTCCTACAACTCAACAACAAAAAGACAACCTGAGTAAAAAATGGGCAAAGAACATGAATAGACATTTCTTTAAAGAAGATAGGTCCATGAAAAGATGATTAAAACAATATTAGTCGTTAGCAGAATGCAAATTAAAAGCACAGTGAGTTACCATTTTATACTGGCTACAACATCTATAACTTAAAAATTGGAAAATAACAAGTGTTAGTGAAGAATATAGAGAAATTGTCGGGTGGGAATGTAAAATGGGGCAGGTACATTGGTCTTCCCTCCATAATTGCTATATGACCCAGCAATTTTTTAAAAAAGATGTTATTTATTTGCTTTTAGAGAGGGCAAAGGAGGGAGAGAGGGAGAGAAACATCAGTGTGTGGTTGCCTCTCACATGCCCCCTACTGGGAACCTGGCCTGCAACCCAGGAATGTGCCCTAGACTGGGTATCGAACCAGTGACCCTTTGGTTCACAGGCCAGCACTTAGTCCACTGAGCCACACCAGCCAGGGTTGACCCAGCAATTTTATTCTTAGGTATATACCCAGTAAAATTAAACAGAGACTGAAATAGCTACTTTTGTACCAACTTTCATTGCAGCATTATTCACAATAACCAAAAGGTGAAAACATCTTAAATGTTTATCAATAGGATGAATGGATAAACAAAATGTGGCATGTATGTATGATTCAATATTTTTCAGCCATAAAAAGGATACATGCTATCACATGATGAACTTTGAAAACATTATGCTAAATGAAATGAGCCAGACTCAAAAGGACAAGTATTGTATGATTCCCCTTATGTGAGATATCTAGAATAGACAAATTCATAGAGACAGTAAGTAGGTTAGAGGTTACCAAGGGCTGAAAGGAAGGATGAATAGGGAGTTATTACGTAATGAACACAGAGTTTCTGTTTGAGGTGATAAAAAGTTTTGGAAACAGATTTTGGCAATAGTTGCACAATGTTGTGAATGTACATTTTACTGAATTGTAAAAAAAACCCCAAACAACTGTTGAAATGAATAGTCAAGCCATTGACTGGGAAAAAATATTTACAATACATTTATTTGGCAAAGGATTGATACCCAGTACATAAGAAATCTTAAAACTCATTAATATAAAGACAAACTACTGAATTCTAGAAACGGACAAAATATTTGGACAGATACTTCACAAAAGTAGACATACAAATGACCAATAAGTCCACTAAAAAGTGTTCAGTATCATGAGTCACCAGGGAAATGCAAATTTAAAATACAATCAGGTACAGCTATACATTCAATGCAACTGCCCAAATTTAAAAGATTGACAGCATTAAATGTGAGCAAGGATGTGGAGCAACTGGGATCTTCATACATCGTTGCTGGGAATTGGGGTTTCCAACCACTTCGGAAGAAGTCTGACAGTTTCTTATAAAAGTAAACATACACTTGTCCTATGATCAGTAAATTTATCATTATTTAAAGAGAAATGAAAACAAGTGGTCATAAAACGTGTGTAAAGGACTCTTTTTATTCATTTTTTCATTATAGCCAAAGAAATTGGAAATAGCATGTTAGTCCATCAATAGAAGAATCGATAAGCAAAATGTAGTTTACTCACACAATGAAATATTATTTAAAAATTGAGAAGCTGCTTCTATAAGCAATATGATTTTATCTCAAAAACAAATTTTTTTCAGATTTATCTCAAAAACATGTTGAGTGAAAGAAGCATTACACAAACAATTCACAGGATATGATTCCATTTATAAGAAACTCTGGAGCCAGTAAAACTAATCTGTGGTGGAAATATATTCAGTACCTTTCTTGTCTCTGGGATATGGCAGGGGTGGGGCCAGAGGGGGTGGCGGACATGGAGAGGCACACGGGTCACTTCTCAGAGGAGTGCTAAGGTTCTGCACCTGGAGAGAAGATTGGGTTATGTTTGTCAAAACTCACCTAAGATCTGTGGATTTCATTTTGTGTAAAAATTGTATCACATGAAAAATTAAAAGAAAAACAGTAATCCTAGGTTTTGAAGATATCACATGGTGGCATAAAACAGCTATGTTTTATGGGCCGTTACCATTGGCCTTGAGCAGTTATAGCCTGATGTTTTACAGCGTGCTTGCTCTGTAAGTTAATAACTAGTGCTTTACATTACATCTTGATGTTCCTTATTGCTTAATTATCAGTTTAACCTCTAAGCAATCTGCAGAATAGTGTTTATAGAAGCTTTTCTTTCTCAAGAACTTCCCCTCCAATGATAAAATCTTTGGTGTTTAGATTTGAACACTGTAAGCAGCTGTGAAGAAAAATGTCCTCAGCAATATAAGCAGAAAAATTGTTTGCGGTAGATATTTCAATGTATGTATTCAGGAATGAAAGAACATTTATAAAATCCCATTTTTCTATTAATGTCCATTGTAATTTCAGGCAATCAGATGGAAAAGAAGTATAGTTGTTATCAGAACCTCTAGTCATATCTAAATTTTTCTCTCCTGCCCTCCAATGTTTCTTTAGTTTTTTTCAAAATAAGGATTACCTGGAGTGTGGTTCAAAATATACAAGGTCTGTCCAGACGGTATCCAGCCACATAACATATAAAATAGAGACATTTATTTAAGAAGATATAAAATACAAGAGACATCGTACATAGGACAATGATGTCTCAGTCCCCTTCAAGGTAGGCACCTTGGGACCTCACACAGTTCTCCCAATTGCCATCAGCTGCCTCATCATGTTTTCCTGAATCTCATCGATGGTCTCAAATCTCTTCCCTTTCAAAGGTGATTTTAGTTTTGGGAAAAGCCAAAAGTTGCAGGGTACTAAATCTGGGCTGTAGGGAGGCTGAGTCACCTGGGTGATTTGAGGTTTCACCAAAACACTCTGCATGAGATGTGATGCATGAGTGGGTGTGTTGTCAGGATGAAGCTGCCAATCACCAGCTGCCCATAGCTGTGGCCTACTGAATCATCCAAATAGTTTCCATGGAGGAATGTTCAAGCTTAACACAAAACTTGATGCAGATACATTGCTCTACTCACTCAGTCATTGTGAATGGGACAGCCACATAGTACATGAGTGCACTCAACTATGTCTACCGCCCCCATTTACTAGTACAGTGAAGTTGTCATTGTTCATGCGTGTGCATGCATTCCAGTCCACTCTGCGTGGCTTTTAGGTTACATTGATGTCATGAAGACCATTCTCATTATGTTAACAATGACTGGCCAGACAGACCTTGTATTTCCTACACTCTTGTCCTGGAGAGTCTGCCTCTTTGGGTCTGGATGGAGTCATGGCATGTGTCTTTCTAACAAATATATTAGGTAAATTGCATCAACATTTCTGGAAACATTGCTTTCAGATTGTAGGTGAAGGCTTTAGAAAAGAAGTACTCTTGTAATTCTTAGTGGTGACCAGTAATAGCTTAATAATTCAACATAATGATAATAAAAGCAATGAGATAATATTGAATATATAACAGTTACTGCATTCTAGTCACTCTTCTAAATGCTTTGTATTACCTTGTAGAATCCTCACTAAAGAAGGTGGTGCTATTATTATATCATATGACATGACGAAATAGGCCCAGAGAGGACAAATATTTTGTCCTTAGTTACCGAGATAGAAGGTGACAAGATCAGTCTTTAAAAACAGATGTTCTGGTTACAGAGCCCATGCTTTACCCAGTAATTTGCTTGGCTGCAATATGGGTTCCAGGAAAAATGGCTTCTTTTTTTTGAGGGTTGGAAGGAATTTTTCTACAGTAGAGCAATGAAGTGGAATGCTGGTCCAGGACCTCAGGCCTTTCTCTCTGCACCAACTCTGTAGTACTAGAGATCTTGAACTGCATAGGCATCGGAAGGCTTTGGCTTGAGCTGCAGCGCCATCCCTGTGGGCATGCTGAGCCTGCCTTACTGCGAGTTAGTAACACTTCCATGGTGCGCGGATCAGGGGAGGTGATGACCAGTGTGCGTCCATCACCCACTGCTACGGTGCCATGTCAGCCTTTGCTGCCCATCCTCCTCGTTTCTTGTGTGCTTATGGGGCTCTCCTGCTTTCAGTGGTCGTCTTGTTTTCTGTTTTTAAACTTAGTCTTATCTCCAGATATTTTTTCCCATCTCTACTATCCGTTACTGTAGCATCCTTAGACTTGGTATTGGTTTGTTTTTCCTCTTCTTTGGCACTTTTGTTTGTTGTGTATCTGTTATCACCACCATCTATGAGGAAATCTTATGAAGTTGCACTCAAATTTGATTAAGATGGTACAGAAGACAGAGGGACATGCTAAACTCTGTCTTAGGGATGCAGGCAGCAAAAGCCAGACAGTGAGAAATTTTACAGCATCAAAGGTGTAGTTTCTTCAACAAAGAAAAGGTGGTGGGGAGAAGTGGTGGCAGGGAGAGAGATGGAAGAGGAACCTTACAGATTAAAAGATTTAAAAGAAAACTGCAGTGTGTGGACTGTATATGGATCTTGATTCAAACAGTTTAAAAATGGACAATGAAAACATTGAATACTGATGATATATAAAAATTTAAAAAAATTAGGTATGGTAATAATGAAATATTTATAGGTAAAATGACGTATCTATGATTTGCCTCCAAAATCCCTGGCAGGGTAGGGGTGAGGGCATGGGGGCAGATGGTCATGGGCTGTATGTATTTGTTGAAGCTGGTTCATGAGGATTCATTACAATATACTGTCTATCTGTATCTATGTTTGAAATTTTCTGTAAAAAAAGTTTAAAATATGTGCTTTATCACCCTCCATCTTTATGAACCTGCAGCATTAATAAAGCAATTCTTACTTTAAAATTGATTCTTCCTAAGGAGTCTTTCTTCTATGTTGACCTGCTAAGATTTTGTTCCAGTATTTTCTGGCAGGGTCTTTCTAGAAAAACCATACTTTGAGGAAGCAGTTGCCTTAAGCATCTGTCAGTAGAATCTGATCAGATTGGTTAAATCAAATGAATTCAACTGAGGCAAAGTCAAGTGGATGAGCACCTCCTGGTCTTCCACTAAACATCTGCTCCTGGTGACAGGCTCACAAAGGTCAGCTTTGCTGATTTACCTGACTGGAATTAGAGGAGCAGGTGCAGAGTCATTTGCTTCTTTTGTCCTGCACCTGCCTCACCTCAGGTAAGGAGAAACAGCTGTTGAAAGCAGAATAACATTACCCTGTAGGTGGGTCTGGAATGATCCCAAATATGCAGCTCTTTGCACAGCCTTATTTTTAATAGCGGTTATTTTTGACTTGGCATCACCAAAGAAGTGCATTAGGACATCTTAATAAGGTACTAAATTCTTTGGGATTTGACTGCAGTCCGTAAGATGATCATGATTCATTGAAGTCACTGTACTGGATGCAGTTTACAGCCTGCTTCTGTGAGGTGTTTGCTGGCCTCTTGCTGGCCTCTTGCTGGCCTCAGAGCAAGAAGAGAACAGTAGGGTTCCGTGCACCTGCCTCCCCACCACGTAACTAAATGGTTCTTGGCAGATTCAGTTTAGATCTTGTGCCTGTAGCAACCGTTTTCCAATAATTATGATAGAGGGTAAGGGGTATATGTTATGGGATATGTTAGAGCTGGATTATTTGAGTGGGGAGGATGGGGGAGGAAAATAATGTAAAATTTTAAGTGGTTTTGCCTCATTGCATAGTTTTTTGTTGTGTACATAGCTACACTTATCTATATTGTTTCTAAGGTTTTCTTCTTGGTAGTATGTAGAATATGTAGAATATAATGATTAAGGAAGTACCTGACTTCTGCAGTCAGATGAATCACTCTTCTCCTATTTGCTGAATCTGCATGACTTTGGATAAGTTATTTAACATCTCTATTCTTAAATGCCTGTCTGTAAAGGGACGGTCATGACAGAACCAGCTTCACAGAGTTGTGGTGGGAATCAAATGAAGAAATTATGCAAAGGGACTTTAGCAAAGGGCCGGGCGTGGAGTGAGTGCTCAGACAAGTCCATGGTGAATATCAGTAGTAGTAGTAGAGTATGGGAGCAAAGCGGTTGGGTTTATACTTTAAACATTTCTTACTGGAACAGAAATGAACAATTAATGCTAACAGTAGTCCTTATGAAAGCATTCAAATAGTGTGAATATAAATGAAATATGAATACATAGAAAAGAAACATGTGTCAATCATTTTGACATGCAATTATATATATTTTAATCAAGGGAAAGTCATAATTGTTGTTAAGCGTATTGGTAGTTCATTTGCTTCTTGATTGTGTACTGAGTATCTAAAATGTCATTTTGGAGTCAATCTCATGCAGTAATTTCCAGTTCAGTGTATTGTTGACCTCAAGTATTTAATTCTTTAAAAAGTCAACTCATCTATTTTTTGTAAACTAGCCTATTCAACAAAAAGTTTTCCTTTCTGTTTTATCTTTATTATATTTTTTCCATTACCATTTAGTCCCCTTATACCCTCCTCCCTCCAGCAATCCCCACACTGTTGTCCATGTCCATGAGTCCTTTTTCCAAAAATTCGTTTTCTTATCATATCATTTAAATAGTCTTCCTAATTTGACAGTAGTAAATTTATCATCATTAGAACTTTGGAGATTTAACCTTTGATTTTGCATTTTATGCTCTTGTTGCGCTTTAAACATATAGTAATTAATTCTTTGAGTGGCAGCAGGGACAAAACACATTAACGCCTTCAATTTTTAAAGACTTAAATTTAAGCAGTTTTTTAAAGTATTTTGAGTGACAATCTGCAAAGACTGTTCTTCTGAATTAGAGTTTTTTTTATTTCGGAAAGTTTGAAGAAGGTCTTTTATTTCATGTTTGAGCATTGCACATGTAATAACTGACTTCACATTTATAGAGATAAACCATTGATTTATAGAGGTAACCATTATTTATTTTTGTTTTTATACCATTATATATTTTCTAACTTAAGTCTTGACAAAAAAAACGTATAAAATATATAACATTATATAACAAAAATTGATGGATTTTCCACAGAAAATAAACACATGTTAGTATTGTCACATGCTCTTTAGACTTTTTTTCCCAGAAGTGAAATATTATAGATAAAGTCAAAATTTTCTGTCATCTCCTACCAGATTTTATTATCCTGCTTCTCTGCCACAAGTAACTGCTGTCATGAATTTGGTGTTTATTGTGTGTGTGTGTGTCTGTGTTTTATAAGTTATAAACTTACACACACTAATATAACTTATATAACTTAAATTATAACTTAATAATATAACATATTTATAAGTCATATATATTAAAATTGTTTCATAATCACAAATATTTTTCAACTTTTCTGTTTTCTTTCAATATTTTGTTTTATAGAGCTATCCATGTTGGTGCATATATCTTATCTGTTTTACTCATTTTAATAGCTCTGTAGTATTCCATTTTATGAATTTATAATTCATTCATCTGGTGATGGATATTTGGGTTATTTCCGATTACAAACAATCAAACTGCAGTGAACATTTGCATACACATGTGAGAGTTGCCTCAAGGTATGTTGCCTCTAAGAGAAATTTGGGTTAATGAATAAGCTTCCTTTTTTAACTTTACTAGATATTGCCTAAATGCTCTCCTACACTCATTACACAACTGTTGTAAATATTTCCATTTCCCCATATTCTTAGTCACTTATCTTTGGAATTCATAATCTAAAATGCCTATCAGAAGAATGAATGCCAAGACCTTATATCCTTGTGTGTGTGTATAAGATGAGAGATAGCCAGATAGATAGACAGACAGCGATGCATTTGTTCAGTAGATGTTTATCATCACTGTGCTGATAATCCTTCTTAGTAGATTCAGGAATTCCGAGTAACATCTGACACTGGCAGTTGTGAGAGGCCTGTCAGGTCTCTGTCTCCAGCTTTGTTTAACTGCCACTATTAATAATTATTCTTGGACAGAAAGGGGCCAGCTTCCCTTAATAATCTACCCTAATGCAAGCACACTGTGCCCAAACACACACTTGGGGACATGATTATCCTACGGAATATGCATATTTGGATTGATGGTCAGTCCTTAAAATTGTGTCTCTCAACTTTTTCAATCCAGTGGCCCTTTTACAGAAGCTAATAGTCTTACTTCCTTCGCTCCACTACAGCTTCTGACATGCTGCCGCAGACAGCATGCTCTCCAGCACCGCTGGAGCCACACCAGAGAAAAAGTAGCACTCTGGGCTGTGACGGACAGGGAACACTGACTAACGTTTCAGAGATGGGCATTTGGAAGTGGCTTTTTTCCTTTCGAAATCATTTTATGAAATTTAAAAGGGGATGTGAGGAAATAGGTAACAAAATCTTGGTAAAAACATCTTAGTAACTAAAATGTTTATATTATGTTTATTTGGTGTAAAATACATATTTTTGCAATTGCTTAGATGAGTGTTTTTCGCTGCTAGATAAAATAAAGAGTAAAGGATACTTTAAATCAATAATGAGAGCTGTGGATTGGGTTTGGTGGTTTAGAAATAAATGCATATGGTTGGGTTTGATATATCTCATCAAATTAACATGGTGGTTTTATTTTTCAGTTCACATTTCAGTTCAGTTTGGCTTTCCATGTCGCACTGTTGAAGACTGAGACTCCTAGGTATTACCAAGCTGAGTATGGAGTGTGGGAGGGATCACCAGGATGAATATTCTCTCCCTCCCCCTCTCTCTATCGTTTTCAAAATAAACCTCTCTTTGCAAGGAGAGCTGTGGCCATTGAACTCTGTAGTATGTGCAACTCAATCGGGACAAAATATTCTTGAATTCAGAGCTAGTCTTAGAAATTTCACCCAGTCCTGCTACCTTCAAAGGAAAATAGGATTTTAGATGTGAGATTTCTATTGGTAAGAGTGAATTTTTTAAAGCTTCTGTTTGAAACTTATGTTTAAAAGATGTGACATGAAACTTATGTTTAAAAGATCTGCCAGGTAGAGTTTTGAGGAGAGTGGCTGTCTTGGCTAAATGTATCTAATAATTCGGAAACTAATTATTAGGTTGATTGTTCCCAGGATTCCTACACTAGGAGTATTGATTCACAGTGGTCCCAGACAATTAACTTGAAGTGTTAAACAAGGAACTAGCTTTGCAGTGGTTCTCTTTATGGAAAAGATGACCTGAGACCAAAACTAAGATATAAACAATGTATGAGGATGACGGTTGGTCTTATACTTCTAATCACATAATGCCATCAGCCTGGAGAAAAGAAGGGAGAAATATGAGTTAGGCTATTGTATATCGTATATTGTTGGTTTGACTTGGTTTCTAAGAAGACCAGAATCTATACTCTTCCATTAAAGATGGTTCCACTGTTGAGGTTTAAAAAGAAACAAGTTAAGTGGAGCGCAAGAACAGCAGCTGTATTTCGCATCCTCCTCTTGAAATGAAGGACCCGCACGGGGTTGGCGAGTGCATACTCAGATGAGCGGATCAGCACGCTCTGCCCCCGCAGGGGAGGCTGTCAGCCTTGCTCCAAACAGTAGAGTGTGAGGCCACATGTCATGGCCTCTTTGACACCTTCCGCATCTAGAACCATCAGATGCCTCAAGTAACAGACATCTGCAACATAGAAAAGGAAGTATTTGTTAGGGAAGTCTTAGAAATAACTATAATTTTGTGTCTCTTTTCTACTAAATCTTCAGTTTTCTAATTAGATAAAGACTACTTTCATAGTGAGGGACCACAATCTTATCTCAGTTATTTAGGGGAAAAAACAATGCCTCTATGTATGTACAGAAAAAAGACTTGATTGAAATAAAACATATAAGTGGTTATCTCTCAGTAGAGAGATTTAGTCATTTTAATTTTGTATTTTATGGAATTTTTACAGTGAATGTCTATAATTTTTTTATTCCTACAATTGACGTGAATTATCTCCCCCCAAATGATAAAATAATTAAGAATACATAGTTAAAGCACACAGTGGTTTTAATGCTACCGTGATGGTAGAAGGGTGTGTTGGTAGCTGTGATGCTCTCTGGTTTACTTATTCATTTTTCTGTTAAATAGTTTCAGAACTGATAAATCATTCCATTTAAGCTTGATTTATATGAATGACTAAGCTGAGGTCTGATGATTGATGAAATTAAGTTTCTGAATCTGTAGAGTGCATGGAATTGTAGCTATTCTTTAGATACAGTCTCGTTAATCAACAGATCTTTTACTCACTTATTTTTGGGTAGGGAGTGATAGCCCTGTTCTTGGTATATTTTAGTTTGTCACAGCTGGATTCTGTAATGAGGGACTACATGGGTTCTTTTTACTATTTTTATTTAGTGTGAATTTTATTTCATTGCTTCTGCATTTTTTTGTCCTTTTCTTTTGTTGATTTGTATGTCTTCCCCTCCTGCTTCTCTTTCTCTATGTCTATAGATACTCTCTTGGTCCTTCATGGTGCATTCTCTCTGTCAATTTCTCTTTCCTTTCTCTCTTCCTTTCTCTCTGTCTCTCTCTGCACCAAACCCCCCACCCCACCCCCCGCCAAATTCACTAAATAAGACTGTCATTCTGAGAGCAGTTTCCAGTTTGGCCTTTACTAGGTTCTTCTCAGGAGTGAACTTCTTTTTATGGCGATACTATAATTGTAAAGTGGCTTACTCTTGTCTAATGACTATTTTCCTTGGCATTTGAAATCCAAGAGCCAGATACCCAATTCCTCTTTAAATACTATGTTTTAAGTAGGCTTAGGAACACTAAATGAGAGCAATGATAAACTAAGCATTAGTGAAGTAGTATCATGAGAATTATAGCATAAAATGTTTTATAAAATTAATCATATGTAAATATTTTCTCATAAACAATAACATTCTGTATAATAGTTCTGTGATGAAACTTTATAAATTTCCTCCTAACTATTTTTGCTCAAAGTAGCTTAAACTAAGATTAAAAGGCTCCCAGGGGTTCCCTTATGAAACATATTAACACCAAGGAGTATTTGGGATATCATCTTATTAAATTTTACATTTTTAGGTCCTAGCAGTATTGCTCAGTGGATTGAGCACCAGCCTGCAAACCAAAGGGTCGCTGGTTCAATTCCCAGTCAGGGCACATGCCTGGGTTGCGGGCCAGGTCCCCCTGGTTGGGTATGCATGAGAGGCAACCACACATTGATGTCTCTCTTCTTCTCTTTCTCCCTCCCTTCCTATTTGTCTAAAAATAAATAAATAAATAAATTTTTTAAAAAGAAGCTGACTTTGGTCAGGCCACCATATCTTTATAAAAAATAATAAATTTTATAATTTATTTGTATAGAAATTGAGAGCACGAGGAGCTAAGTGACTTGCCTATGTTGTATGACTAGTCTAGTAAGCTCAGTACAACCTAGACAGACCCCTGGAATAATTCCTCTCCTAATTCTTTAGCTGCTACACACTTCATCCTATTAGTGGGGTATTAATTTCAGAGCAGATTGTGTCTTGTTCCTGTTGCAATAAATTTTGTCAATGGAATGATGCTGCTTTTTAAAACCATTTATTAGGGACATAATATTTTCCAGGTATTTTGCTAAGCAATTTACATATTATTAATTTCACCTTTATTCTCACAATAACCCTGTGGAGTTTTTACTGTTATTCACATTTTATTGATGAGGAAGTAGAAGCATAGAGGTCCTTAGAGATTTGACCAGGGTAAAGTATGTATTGACTTCTCATGACCAGACTGTGTTAGTTTTAAGCACTGATAACATGCTCAATGACAGAGGTGCTGCCTGGACCGGCTGCTCTTAATACCTGAAGACACAGTTTAAGATTACCTTTGACCCCTTATTATTCTAGTCCTTAAATTTTACCTGCAATAACATTTAGAGAAGGTTTCAGATGAAATAGCACCCCTCCTTTTAATTTATGCATTCTGCCTCAGATACTGAGTGGCCCAGTCCTCATTAAAAGTGGTAGGTAAACATAAATCTAAATCATACTAACGCGAGATTTCAAGACAAGTAGATAAAGTGGTATAATGAGAACAATTTTTTGATGTCTTTTACTAAAAGATGGTTTCTAAACTGTTGTAGTAATATACTTTAGCGCTGATAATTTTGCTTTTTTAGTAAATTGTTAGAAGCTCGAGGCTCACTTCGTAACCAGCAATGTCACGTGGCCTCTCGTGTGTTTAGTTTAAATGCCGCACGCTCTGACGTAGTGTACAGATTAAAGCACCAGCACCACACGTAGCTACTGCTCCTGGCACGTCATGTGTCGGCTGCTTGAGTGGCAAAGGCTGCTGTTAAATTTAATGATGAGGCTGAGTGTCACTAAATGTATGTTTATTCAAAGAGTTTCTCCCCTAAACATCTGCTCCCTTGTCAGAAATGTCACTTCTAAACAACACATGTAGAGTCGAGTCATTTCCAACTTACTCTTCATGGAATCACCATGTTTTTGCTAATGGATTTCTTGGTAAAGGAGGAAAACATAAACTCTCCCGTTCAAAGTCTTGCTATAGTATCTCTGCCTGTAAAGTGCTGTAGTAGTGTGCTGTAAAATGTAAAAAAAAGGACAATATCCCTTAAGGAAATCTTTTGTGAACATGTGATAGAATATTTTATCATTTGTGTAGATATTTTTTCCCCAGAAATAAATGTTAAATGAAATAAAAATTATCATCCTAAAGGCTTTGTATAATTCATGATAGTCTCGGTCATAATCACTGAAAATCAATGGGACATGTCTGCTTTAATATACATGAGGAGGTAATGTTGATTGGAGATTATGTATTAAAATATGAGCATAGAGGTTGCCTTTGAAATCCAGAAATGACACCCTTGCTAGTGGTTGCTTTGTGTGGGAGGGACAGAGAGAAGGAGGCAGACAGGCTGGCGTGTGAATGTGCTATGTTCTAGGAGACGTATGCATTCGCAGTGGCCCTTTTAGTGATGCACAGACACGAGATGGAGCATTAATTTGTGAAAGTTACCTTTATTTGCAGAGTCTATTTTTTTCTTGAATTTTTGTTTAATGTTTTTATTCAAGTTTAACATATATACAAAAAATCCACAAATCCTAAGTGTATAGTTTGATAATTTTTTTAAAAAACTGAAATAAGACAAGTAACCAGCACTTAGATAAAGAAACAGGGTATTTCCTACAACTCAGAAACCACTTTCTGAGGGGTAACCACTATTCTGACTTCCAATACTGTGGATTAGTTTTTCCTTTATGAATGGCCATTTAAGGATTTTGAACTTTATTCTAAGAATGATGGGAAGTTATATCAAAAGTTTGAGGCAGTGAGGTGACATCATCTGATTTGCATTTCTGAAAGATTAGTAGCTGCAGTGTAGAGCCGCGGTCCTCAACCTTTTTGGCACCAGGGGCTGGTTTTGTGGAAGACAGTTTTTCATGGACTGGAGTGGGGGGTGGGGGGATGGCTTTATAGCCTGGTATCAGATACAGCTTAATTGTCACTTTCCACTCACTGATAGGGTTTTGATGTGACTCTGGAAGCAATAGATTTATTATGGTCTCTGTGCAGTCAAACCTCTCTGCTAACGATAACCTGTATTTGCAGCCCCTCTCCAGCACTAGCGTTACCACCTCAGCTCCACCTCAGACCATCAGGCATTAGATTCTCATAAGGAGCACACAGCCTAGATCCCTTGCATGCTCAGTTCACAGTAGGGTTTGTGCTCCCAGGAGAATCTAATGCCACCACAGACTGGACAGGAGGCAGGCCTCAGGCAGTAATGTGGGCGATGGGGAGCAGCTGTAAATACAGATGAAGCTTCACTTGCTCACCTGTCCGCCGCTCACTTTGCTGCTGTGCAGCCTGGTTCCTAACAGGCTACTGACCAATACCAGTCCATCACCCGGGGGTTGAGGATGTCAGGTGTAGAGGACATATTGTTGGAGTCCTGAGTGTAAGTGAAGAGACCAGATAAGGGGCTATTTGACAAGGATGTGGAGAAAAGGGAACCCTGGTGCACTCTTAGTGGGAATGCAGCTACTGTGGAAAACAGTATGGAAGTACTTCAAAAAATTAAAAATGGAACTGTCTTATGATCCAGTGATTGCACTTCTGGGAATTTATCAAAAAAACCCCAAAACACTAATTTGAAAGAATATATACATTCCTATGTTCATTGAAGCACCATTTACAATAGCCAAGCTATGGAAGCAATCCAAGTGCCAGTCAGTAGATGAGTGGATTAAAAGGCTGTGGTATATAATGGAATATTACTCAGCCATAAAAAAGAATGAAATCTTACCATTTGTGACAGCATGGATAGACCTGGAGGGTATGTGGCTAAGTAAAATAAATTAGTCAGAGAAAGACAAACACCATATGATTTCACTGATATCTGGAATAACAGATAAATAACACTATTTCACTAAATAACAATATAAACATAAACAAAACAGAAACAGATTCAGAGATACAGAGAACACAGTGGTGGTTGCCAGAGGGGAGAGGCATTGGGGATCTGGGTGAAAAAAGAGAAGGGACTGAGAAGTACAGATTGGTAGTTATAAAATAGTCATGGGGCTGTGAAGTACAGCATAGGAAATATAGTCAATAATACTATACTAACTATGTAAGCTGCCAGGCAGGTACTGGAAATATTGGGGGGAACACTTTATAAAGTGCATGATTGTCTAACTAATATGTCATACACCTGAAACTAATATAAAATAATATTGAATGTAAACTTTAATTAAAAAAATACAAAATAAGTAAAATGACAAGGACAAATCCGTTCTCTCAATGGAGTCAGAGTTGGCTTTTTTTTTTTTTTTAAATTAAAGTGGCTATTTGATGACGTCACCTGGTGGTTTGGCCTGGTGTGATGGCCACCGGCAGTCGAGCGGGAGCAGGCCATTGGAGGCTGTGTGCCGGGTGTGTGGGGCGAAACACGCCCAGGGGAGCAGACAAGTAGTGATGTGCTCAGGATCCCAGGGCTTTGGCCCAAAGTCATTTCTCTGTCTTGTACTATGTTGTCACTATATTCTATAGACTAAATGGCAGGTAGCTGTCATAGGAAGTCACTGATTTTTGGAGGAAAAATGAGTAAGTTTGAATTTGTGGGTGGAAAAAAACAAATTAATTTTAACGTATCTAGTAGTCCTGTTCACTAAAAGACTCTGCCCAATTTCTATATTTGAATAACCATACACACTTCCCCTCTTCCCTACACCCTCCTTTAAGAAAGATTTTATTTACTTTTATTTATTTTTAAAAATATACTTTATTGATTATGCTATTACAGTTGTTCCATTTCTCCCCCTTTATTCCCTTCCACCCTGCACACTCTCTCCCACCCGCATTCGCGCCCCCCTTAGTTCATGTCCGTGGGTCGTACATGTAAGTTCTTTGACTTCTACATTTCCTATACTATTCTTAACCTCCCCTATTTTGTACCTACCATTTATGCTACTTATTCCCTCTACCTTTGTCCCTGTTCCCACTCCTCCCTGCTGATAACCCTCCATGTGATTTCCATTTCTGTGACTCTGTCCCTGTTCTACTTGTTTGCTTAGTTTGTTTTTGTTTTTAGGTTCCGTTGTTGATAGTTGTGAGTCTGTTGTCCTTTTATTGTTCATATTTTTTATCTTCTTTTTCTTAGGTAAGTCCCTTTAACATTTCATATAATAAGGGCTTGATGATGATGAAGTCCTTTAACTTTACCTTATCTGGGAGGCACTTTATCTGCCCTTCCATTCTAAATGATAGCTTTGCTGGATAGAGTAATCATGGATGTAAGTCCTTGCCTTTCATGACTTGGTATACTTCTTTCCAGTCCCTTCTTGCCTGCAAGGTCTCTTTTGAGAAATCAACTGATAGTTTAATGGAAAATCCTTTGTATGTAACTGTCTCCTTTTCTCTTGCTGCTTTCAAGATTCTCTCCTCTTTAATCTTGGGGTAATGTAAGTATGATATGCCTTGGTGTTTGCGTCCTTGGGTCCAACTTCTTTGGAACTCTCTGAGCTTCCTGGACTTCCTGAAAGTCTATTTCCTTTGCCAGATTGGGGAAGTTCTTTATTATGTTTTCTAATAAGTTTTCAATTTGTTGCTGTTCCTCTTCTCCTCTGGCACCCCTATGATTCGGATGTTGGAACTTCTAAAGTTGTTCCAGAGGTTCCTAAGCCTCTTCTCACTTTTTTGAATTCTAGTTTTTTCATTCTGTTCTGGTTGAATGTTTATTTCTTTCTTCTGGTCCAAACCATTGATTTGAGTCCCAGTTTGTTTCCTGTCACTGTTGGTTCCTGTACATTTTCCTTTATTTCACTTTTCATAGCCTTCACTCTTTCCTATATTTTGTGGCCATACTTAACCATTTCTGAGAGCATCCTGCTTACCAGTGTTTTGAACTGTGCATCTGATAGGTTGGCTATCTCTTCGTTGCTTAGTTGTATTTTTTCCTTGAGCTTTGATCTGTTATTTCATTTAGGCCATTTTTTGCGGGGGGGTCTCAGTGCTTATGTTATATAGTAAGGGACAGAGCCTTAGGTGTTTGCTGGGTGGGGGGGAGGGGTCTGAGATGGAATGATGTCACTTGCTCTACTGTCTGCTGGCTTTCAGTCACTTACCCCACTACCCACAAGCAAATTGGGCCCTTCTGATGTTGATTCCCGGCTGGGTGGGTTTGTGTACATTCCAGGACCCTGTGAGTCTCTCCAGCAAACTCTTCTGTGAGGCTGAGAGTTTCTCTCGCCACCGCAACCCCCACAGGTTTTTTCAGTCAGAGGCTTTGAGGCTTTATGGCTTTATTTCCCTTCACTGGAACCCTGGGTTGCGAGGTCTGTCTCGCTCCCCAGTTGTTCCTCCCAGTTTATCTGCATGCAAATGTGGGACCACCTGGACCACCAGTTGCCTCCTTGCCTCGAGTCCTCTCCACCCCGGCTATCCATCTCCACCCCTCCTACCACCCCTCCTACCAGTCTGGATGAATATTTCTTCTTTATCTCCTTGGTTGTTGGACTTCCATAGAGTTCAATTTTCTAACAGTTCTGTTTTGTTGTTGTTGTTGTTTTGTTTTGTTTTTAAATTTGTTGTTGTCCTTTCCTTGGTTGTGTGAGGAGGCACAGTGTATGTACCTACGCCTCCATCTTGGCCAGAAGTCTATTAATTTACTTTTAGAGAGAGGGGAAAGGAGGGAGAGAGAGGGCGAGAAATATCAGTCGGTTGCCTCATTGGAGAACTGGCCTGGAATCAAACCGGTGACCTTTTGGTTTGCAGGTTGGCATTCAATCCACTGAACCACCCAGCCAGGGCTTCCCTTCCCCCTTTCATACACACATGCAGAGACACCTTTAATGCTAAATATCTTAATTTTGATTCCAAAGCTTTTCCGTGGATATTAGTCTTTGAAACACTATCTCCTTTAATCTACCAAGCATCGTTATTTGGAGATGTGTTCTTGAATAAAGTGCTGCTCATTTTCGTAAATGCATGTTCATTACTTTACTCAGCCTGAGTTCCTTTGAGACTCTATAATTGAGCATTAGCAATATGCGCCATTTTAGAAGTCTTCAGAGATCGATCTTGGTGTTCCTTTTATTAACTTTTGCTACTTTTACAGTACCCTTACATAATTATTGGAAAAGATGAGGTGATTTTCTGGTCCTATATGCTTTAGTTTGATTGCTCAATCATGGTTGCGTTTTACATATAGTTGCAATAGTACCTGAGAAGAAGAGAGACTTTTGAAACAGAAAATAATTTTTTGAAAGAGCTTACAACCACTCTTAAGGAACAAATGCAACTTTGAAGTTTCTGTGTGTTTATATCACAGGCGAAAGTTGGGCTTGCTATATGTCACGATAAACATAAGTCCTTTTAGGATTAGAAATTGTAGTCTTAAAAGTGACTATAAGGAAAAAAACACTAATTAGGAAAAAAAGTACTTTGGCTAATCCTCTCACAATTGTAGTCTAGAAGGTGTGTATATTAATCAAGGGTCAGAGAAAGTGGAACACTGTGAATTATGGGACAGGAATTAGAGCTTCCACAGTGTGGGTGGAGTTGCAAATCCAGGGGGCAGTTGGAGGAGCAGAGAGTCAGAAGCCACGGGTGGCCAGACATCCAGGTGGATGGTGAAAGAGAAGGTTATGGAGGGCTTTGAGCAGCTGTGCTTCTGTGTAGCAGCTGCCTCGGTAGGTTTGCTGCCAAGCTTTTGCTGGTGGGCCTTGGGCCGCCATTGATAACAGGGACAGAACTGCAGCGCAGTGGAAGATGGTGAGGAGGAGTTGGAACCTGCCCACATCGCTGCAAATTCCGTCACCACTTCTAATCTCGATGATCTTTAGAGACCAGTGGCCACTGCTTCACTTCTGATTCCAAATCTCATGTGAATTCCCCCTTTGGCCAGCTTTAACTCAGAGCCACACCAGAAGGGCATTGTGGGGATTCTAGCCAATCTGTTTGACACAGAGCCAACTATCACAACAGGGACTCCGAGTAACAAGGGTTCCTGAGAGTTGGTATTTTTTCCCTACCACTTTAAATACCAGAATTGTTAAATGGGGACAAAAGCAATGTTAATGGAAGAGGAATGAGAGTCTTGAATATGCAAGATCAACTGAGTAAGGATTGGGCCCCCCCTATATCAGATTTAGATGGGTGTAAGTATAATTACTTGAAAATATTTAGTATTGGTTAAAAATGTCATGTTTTATTTAAGACAAGAATTGTAAATACAAATATAATTGAATGATTACAATGAATTCTCTGCTGAGTCTTCCTTGATAGGCAAATGAAAAGGCACTCTGGACCAGACAACACTCAATCTAGACGTTAATATTGGCTGTGTCAAAAAACAGCTATGTGACTTTACATAAACACTTAATTTTTCTCATCTTTACAATCTTATGAAAATTAAAAGAAAGAATGTATGTAGAAACTAAGAAGCATTATGCAGTCTTCAGATATTACCACGTCTCTCTCCATGTCAGCTATTTTCAACCTTTTCCATCCCTTGGCACACAAAAACTAATAGAAAAATTCCACAGCACACCAAAAATATATTTTTTTGCCGATCTGACAAAAAAAGAGGTGTAATTTTGATTCATTCTCACTGAGTGGCTACTGTGGTGTTGACTGTTGTCATTTTTTTATTTGACAATCTAAGGGAAAAGAGGTCAGTGCCCCTGACTAAACAGTCAGGTATTGAATGTTTTAAAATTTCTTGCGGCACATTGGTTGAAAATCGATGCTTTAAGGAAAAAGTTACCTCCAATTAAGAGGTTAATTTATATAGTAAACATCTTTATACTAAGTAACCTTATAATGAAAAGGCTTACATTATTAAGTCTGATTTCATTGAAGTCTGTCTCAGTACAATTATAATGTGACAGAACATTTTTATTAAAATGTAAATACTCTTATTTCTGCCCTGGCTGGTGTGGCTCAGTGGATTGAGTACCAGCCTATGAAGCAAGGGGTCGCAGATTTGATTCCCAGTCAGGGCACATGCCTGGGTTGCGGGCCAGGTCCCCAGTAGGGGGCATGTGAGAGGCAACCACACATTGATGTTTCTCTCCCTCTCTTTCTCCCTCCCTTCCCCTCTAAAAATAAAGAAATAAAATCTTTAAAAAAATTAAAAAAGGAAAAAAATACTTTTTATTTCTTGGTTATTTTTCTAAGAGGAATCTTCAGTTATATTTTCAGTGAAAGTACTGGTTTAGCCTCAGTCATAACAATATTATTCTTTTTTGTCATAGAAATTATATCTTTGGGTATCCCACTACAGTTTATCTGAAAAAATATTAGACATTGGGTCTGCGTTAATGAATTCTGAAATTCTCTGGTTGTTTCTCCTTTGTTGTTGCTGCGTTCTTTCCTAATAAGCCAAACTATATTAAATAAAAAATCAAATGCTGTAAAGTAAATCCAAAAGCTAAAATAAGCTGTAATGTGATTAAAATGTGTGTTGTATTACTATGCGATTTGTGTGTATGATGTGATATGTACAATGCTTTTGTTGAGTTTAAGCCTCCATAGGACTAAATTCAAATTGCACAGAGCTCAGAAATCTTTCCAAATATCTAGTACAAGAAGAAACTTCGGAATAGGTTATTAGAATATATGAAGGGACCAAAAACAGTTTGATTGTCCAAAGAATATGTCATAGTTCAGCACCTTTTAGAATTAATCCAGCAAATCTGTCCTTATTCACTGTAATTTAGTTGCGTAAACCAATTATACTTTGTTTAAAAAGGCTGCTAGTCATATCTTAAGCATTATCGCCTGTGCACTCAATGACATTTATTTAAATTCTTTAGATGCTTCATTTAAAATCGACTTAAAACACAGATTTTATTTTAATGTGATACTTTCATTTTGCTTGTTATTTTTTCCTCAAGTATTTGAAACATTTCAAAACTTTGAGCTGTACCCAGACCACCCACAAACCAGGCAGTGTTCTGCCCTAACATTCTCCACTTGCAGGGAGAAAGATTACTTCCCTATGCCAGGGAGGTGAGGATGCAGAGGCAGTGGGAACTCGCTCCCGGGCAGGCCTCAGGTAGAGCCAAAGGAGAGTGCCAGGAGGGTGGGATAGCAGGTGCTCATTTCCACCAAGAGGTGGCCGTGGTTGCAGGGCGCACTCGAGTTTAGCAGGGTCATACCTGGTGGAGTCAGCACAGGGGAAAACAGCCCGACTAAAGCAGTTATCACACCCATTCCACCTCCCCCGAAGGTAAGCGTTAATTATTTGTGGTTATCTAGTCCTGTCTCTTACATTCTCGCGTTCTAAGTTAGAAAGATGCTTCTTATTTCCAGCTGTTTATTTCTAGATTCTGTTTTTACTTTATTCTTCTTCTTTGTACTAAAAGCTTTTCAGTGCTTCTTTGTCTTCATCTAACCCATTGTTTATCAAATGTCTTTTATAAGAATCACCTTGGCTACTGGTTAAACCTACAACTTTTTAGACTCCTTCCATGGAGGATCTGAGCCTGTGGCTCTGGGGAGGATCTGAGCTGTGGGTCTGGGATGGAGCCTGGGAATTTCTGCACGTAACAAGTACCCATGTAGTTCTTATGGGGGAGCTTTAGGCAATGCAGCTTGACCTTGAGTAGCTAGCTCAGTGGAGCATCGCACCACCAACCCACCAGTGGGTAGGGTGCCACCTTTACCAAATAAAGACGTAGGAGGCTCATGGACCATACTTAACTGAAAATTTATTCATCATTTATCTCAGATTCACATTTAACTGGGTGTTCTGTGTGGCAGTCCATCCTGTGGAGAAAATAGATTTGTGCTGTAGAAACAGCTACTTGAACTTTGTAGCCTGGGGGTCTGATGAATGATAGCCAAGAGTTAGAGTTCTCTCTCATGGGCATGGACTCAGTGTGGTGATTTGTGGGGTGGGGGGATAGAGGACTGGGTGAGTGGAAGTAGAAGAGGGTATAAAGGGGTTAAATGGTAATGGGAAAAAATAGAATAAAAAATAAACTTAGAAAAAAGAGAGTTCTCTTGGACTTCAGCTGTAGGTACCACTTCAAACCCCCTATGTGTGTACCCTGATTTGCAGCCTTTTAAATGAAGCAGAGTGTTATGGGTTATGTTTTATCTCCCTAAATTTCTTATGTTGAACTCCAACCCCCAGTTCCTCAGAGTATGATGACTTTATTTGGTGACAGTGTCTTTGTAGAGGTAACTGAGTTAAAATGAAGTTATTAGAATGGGCTGTAACCCAATATAATTGCTGTCCTTAGAAAATTTCATTGACAGACAAACAGTGAGAATGCCACGTAAGGCAGCAATCAGGGTGATTTTTCCACAGGGAACCCCAGAGATTGCCAGCAGCCCACCAGAAGCTGGGAGCAGGGCATCAGATTCTTCCTCACAGCTCTTGGAGGGAACTAACCCTGCCAGCATCTGCTCTTGGCCCTGTAGCCTCCAGAACAGAGCTCTGGTGTTTAAGCCACCCAGTCTGTAGTGCTCCGTAAGGGCAACCGTGGCAAACTCATAAACATGACAGTGCAGAAGTGTGCTGGTAAGTTTCCTCCCTGATTTCTGTGGATAATCTGTTGAATGTGGGCCGAACAGGGAGCATGATCTCCATTTTACAAATGGAGAAGGTGAAGCTCAGAGTGATTAAATGACTTACCCAAGGTGACGCAGCAAGTCGTTGATTAAAGAGTTCATAATTACCAATATTTATTATATATACATATGGGCTAAGTGAAATTGATATATATAAAGTATGTACACATGTTTGTAATAACAACCTTAGACACTTTATACATGGTATGTAATTTAATCTTTAGGATAGCCAGTGAATTAGGTGCTATTCATTTTAGGCACTTTATGGATGAGAACTGAAACTCAGTAAGAGAAATTGTCTCGGCATCATCAAATAGTAGCTACCAAGTGCTGGAACCAAAAGTCACGTCCAAGTCCTCAGGTTTCGAGTACTGTGGTATACTACTTCTCGACAAGAGAGTTGGTAGCCCGTTGCATAACTCCACAAAGAACTTGATGAGTGAAAAAGGCTATTTATTTTGTTGGTATTTTTTTTACTTTAAAACTATATTATGGTTCACACGCTAATTCTGTATATGTGGACTTGAGTCAGCAATCGTGTATGTGGGCAAGTCACCCCAGATGCCATTATCGGTGAATTTTGCCAAAAATTAAAAGAATTCATACAAGTAAGGTTTTTGTATTATCGTAGATATTTTTATTTGGGTTCTTTTTATTTTGCCCTTAGATTAGAATAGACATAGTCAAATTTAGTTTGGGGATATTATGTTCTTAATAAGGCTTAACAGTTTCCCTAAAGGATCTCTGATGTAGGCAGTAGTACAGCTTCCACCTACTTCTTCCTGGATCTTCCTCTATCCCTGAGATTTGTGGTGCAGACTTGTATTCCTTTGGGTTTTCACTGGAATGTTTTTGGTTCAGAATTGCAGTAGTTAATGTTTGCTTAGTACATTGGAAAGGAAGATTTCTCATCAGAGGTGATTTTGGGCCTCCAGAGTATGTGGCTTTGGAGATCTACTATTTTTGTGGGGTGCAGAAGTTTCTCCAGGCTATTTCTGTGAACGAGAGATCAAAGTCAGACAGACCTGACAACTTTCTCCTGAGAAAGACCACCCAGTAGTTTGATGCTTGTTGTGTTTTTCTACCACATGGTGATTTGATGCACCCATAATCCACTGCCTTTTTCTTTTGAATGAAGTGCCTGAGGAAGCCCCTGTTTCTGTTGTTGATTTTTAACAGGAAACTATTTGACAACTGTATTATTGTTGTTTCTTTCAAATTCATACAACTGAATGAATTTGTAAGTGTTCTCTCATTAACTCCCAGCTTCTATGTAGCTACTTTTTGTTTCTTTTTCCTTCATCTAAAGTGGAGTTTTGGTGAATCTATTTGCTTTTCTCTGCCTGGTTGGGGAAACAGCGTGCTTTCCCGGACTGCGCCTGGGGCAGAGTGCAGCTCCCCTTCGGTGAAGCTGGTCTCCTAGTTTCTGCAGACGAGTAGTTTTATGAGGAACGTGTTGATCAGGCCTTTCGCTGCCAACCAAGGGTAAGGCATGAAGGAGTATAGATACAGGAGGGGTGGGGATCGTGTCTCAGTTCCAGGAATAGCTGAGTGAGGCAGGTAATCACGAATGAAATCAGAGAAGCTCTCTTTTCATCTTCCCTAGATCACCCTGGCTTTAAAGAGCCCGTGTTTCACCCAAATACCACCTTCTCAGGGGTGTGTTTCCCCCCCATCTTCTGTAAAATAGCACCTGCCACCGCCCACACGTCCATCTTTTCATTGCTTACCCAGATTTGCTCTTTTTCGTGAGAATTTACTATGATTTGACTTAGTACATGTTTTTTCATTTTTTCCTTCTACCACACACCAACCCATTGTAGACTCCGTGAGAGTTTAAACTGATGTATCCTCAGAGTCTAGAACTTAATAGATGCTCAGTAGAAACTTGTTGAATTTTTGAGTGGCTGTCTTAATGGCAGAGGTATTAACACTACCTGTCTATTTCTGCTTTGTTTTCTAAAACACAACTATTTAAATTTTTTCTGCTATTATTGCTTAGGACCTAACAGTTTTCTGTAGTTTTATATAGCTCCCTAGAAAGGTCTTTCTTTAGTAGTTATTTGAAGTAATAGTCAATTTTCCCATCTTTTTAATGTATAGATTTTCTCATGATTCTGGAACCAATTTGACAAAATTTGTATGCCATTTGTATATCTAAAGTATTGCTCACCTCCAAATTCACATAATATGTCTGAACATATTTCTGCTGAGTTTTCCATGGTGGGTATAAAATTGGAGATAGGGTGGTCTATTTTACTTCTTACAGAATTTACTTGCTGAAATACTAATGGACTTACAGTAAGATGTTTTCATATCATATCATATTTACTGAATCTCTAGTAAATTCTTAATCCTTAGATAGCTAATATGCTTGTATCTATATTTATTATAAATATATTTATATTTATGCATTTATATGTAAAGGATTATATTTATTATAAATTGATTAATATTTTAAAATTCAGATTATTAAATAATGGGAAAAATTAAAAAGAAAGGGTGAAAACAGATATCCCTGCCTACTTCCCAATCATAGGGTACTGTATGAGTCAGAGGTCCCCAGATAAATGGAACAATTACACACACACACACACACACTGATTGATTGATCAATCGATTGATTTTAAGGAATTGGCTCACCTGATCGTGGCCCCTGACAAGTCTGAAATCCATAGGGCAGGATGGAAATCCCAGCAGGAATCATTGTTGCAGTCTTGAACCTGAAGTCAGTCTATAGGCAGAATTTCTTCCTTTTCTGGGAATCTTGGTTTTTTGTCTTAAGGTCTTCAACTGATTGGAAGAGGGCCATCCATGTTATGGAGGGTAATTTGCTTTACGTAAAGGCTATTGATTTAAATGTTAATCACATCCAAAAAATACCTTCACAGCAGCATCGAGACTAGTGTTTGACCAAATATCTGTGTTTGATGGACTAGCCAAGTTGACATATAGGAATTAATTATTATGGATAACATGTAACTGAGAAGTAAGTCCCTCTCCTGGGTATATATCCTAAGAAATGAAAATTTAAATTTACACAAAAACCTATCCAGGAATGTTCATGGTGGCTTTATATCCCCAAACTAGAAACAACTTAAATGTCTTTCAACATGTAAGTAAATGAACAGGTCGTGGGCAATAAAAAAGAACACAGTATTGATACGTGCAGCAACTTGATTGAATCTTAGTAGCAGTATATTGAGATTTCTTTTTTAAAGCCAATCTCAAATGATTACACACTGTGTGCATCTATATAGAATATTCTTGAAGTAACAAAATTATAGAGATGGAGAGTAAATTAATCATTGCCAGGAGTTAGGGGTGGGAGGAGTAATTGCTATAAAAGATATAACAACATCATTTTCCTAGTCTTGATAATCGACACTACGGTTATTTCCTTTTCTTATTGCATTAGCTCGTACTTACAATACAATGTTGAAAAGCAGTTGTGAAAACAGGCTGCCTTATACCTGACCATACACTTTTAAAAGAGATTTAATGTGCCATTCAAATATCACAAGCTTTACCTAATTTAAAACTTTCTCCTATAAAAGGGTGCTTGTAAGCAAGGTATTTTAAAAAAGAAAATGCAAATCATAATAATTTTGAACTGAATTGTGTTGAAAGATATGATTATGGGTTAGTTATATTTGGAGAACTATTCTTCAGTGAACAAATCTGCATATTTTCCTCCTAATTGGAGAAATATGAAGCATGCTTATTCTATATAAGCCCTATGAAGTTTCGTGTGTATACTCCTAATCATTGTTAAAGCATGTAATTGCATATTATTTGTTTTGGGACTGTAGCCTGGAGGTAATATTTCTTTTCACTTCTTAGTCTCTTTATTTACTCACATTCCTATTCCTAAATATAGTTTGCACAGGGGAGGCTACGTAAAATGATGCTAAATGGGACATTAAGACAATAGCGATCCTATCATTTTCATTGTGTTTATCCATACAAGATGCTGAGAGAAGCAAGAATTCCAGTACTTAGTTTTCATGGACATCCCGGCCCTTCAGTAGTATCCAGTAGCAGCGTTGTGTGTATCGTGCCCTAGAATTCTTCACTTTTTGAGTCAGAACAAAGTTTGTGTGACAGAGGTGGTTCCACTTCAGAACACGTGGTAAATGATGAAAACAGTCTTCTGCAATCAGCAAAGCCATGTCAGTAGTCGCTGAGTTGCTGAAGGTGAAAGGGAAGGGGAAAGCAAAGGGAGGATCAAAGGTAACAATTACTCAAGGTGTGTCGTAAGTCAGTATGGAGGTGTGCAGCATCAGCGGTGCCTATGCAATTGAAAAAGTTTACGTGTAACTAAGAGGGATTGCAGATGTTGGCGTGAGGCAGTTAGGAACATTACAGAGTTTCCATCTTCATGATTAGTAGCACACTTAAACCATGATTGGACACATTGCTGTAGCCAAACCGTATTTGTTCACTATGTTTAATTTTTTTCATTTATTTTTATTTTATTTATTTATTTATTTTTAAAGATTTTATTTATTTATTTTCAGAGAGAGGAGAGGGAGGGAGAAAGAACAATGTATGGTTTTTCTCACATGGCCCTCACTGGGGATCTGGTCCGCAACCCAGGCATGTGCCCCGACTGGGAATCAAACCGGGACCCTCTGGTTCCCAGCCTGCGCTCAATCCACTGAGCTACACCAGCCAGGCCATTTATTTTTAAATTATATTTCATTGATTATGCTACTACAGTTGTCCTGATTTTTCCCCCTTTGACCCCTCCCACCTGGCACCCCACACAGCCACAGGAAGTCCTCCCACCATGTTCATGTCCATGGGCCATGTATATACATTCTTTGGCTACTCCATTTCCTATATTGCCATTTACATCCCCATGGCTACTCTGTAACTACGTGTTTGTGCTTCTTAATCCCCTCACCTCTTCACCCGTTCCTCCACAACCCCTCCCATCTGATAGCCACCAACATACTCTCTGTATCCATGATTCTCTCTCTGTTCTTGTTTGCTTAGTTTGTTTTTTGGATTCAATTGTTGATAGATATGTATTTTTTGCCATTTTATTGTTCATAGTTTGATCTCCTTTTTCTTAAATAAGTCCCTTTAACATTTCACATAATAATGGTTTGATGATGATGAACTCCTTTGGTTTTTATCTTGTCTGGGAAATTCTGTACCTGCCCTTTTATTCTAAATGATAGTTTTTCTGGGTAGAGCAATCTTGGCTGTAGGTCCCTGTTTTTCATGACTTTGAATATTTCTTGCCACTCCCTTCTAGCCAGCAATTTCTTTTGAGAAATCAGCTGTCAGCCTCATGGGAACTTCCCTGTAGGTAAATCTCTGCTTTTCTCTTGCTGCTTTTAAGATTCTCTCTGTATATTTAACTTTTGACATTTTGATTATGATGTGTCTGAGAGTGGGCCTCTTTGTATTCATCTATTTAGGACTCTCTGTGCTTCTTGGACTTGTATGTCTATTTCCTTCACCAAATTAGGGAAGTTTTCTTTCATTATTTTTTCAAATAGATTTCCAATTTCTTGCCGTTTCTCTTCTCCTTCTGGCACCCCTATGATGCGAATTTTGGAATGCTTTAAGTTGTCCCAGAGGCTGCTTATACTATCCTTGTTTTCTTGGCTTCTTTTTTCTTCTTGTTCTGATTGGTTGGTTTTTGCTTCCTTATGTTCCAAATCACTGATTTGATTCTTGGCTTCATCCACTCTACTGTTGATTCCTTGGAGTTTATTCTTACTTCATTTAGTGGACCTTCGTTTCTCACTGGGTCTTTTTTTATGCTGTTGAGGTCCTCACGGAGTTCCTTGAACATCCTTATAACCAGTGTTTTAAACTGCATGTGATAGATGGCTTTTCTCCATTTAGTTCTTTTTCTGGAGTTTTGATCTGTTCTTTTATTTGGGCCATATTTCTTTGTCCCCTTGTTTTGGCAGCCTCCCTGTGTTTGTTTCTGTGTATTAGGTCTTCGACTCCCTGTCTTGGTAGTGTGCACAAGGTAGCAGGTATCCTGTAGGGTCCAGTGGCACAGTCTCCCCTATCACCTAAGCTGGGTTTTTGAGGTGTGCCCTTTGTGTGGGCTGAGTACACCCTCCTCTTGTAGTTGAATCTTGGTTGCTGTTGGCAGATCAGTTGGAGGGATTTCCCCAGGCCAGTCAGCTACGAAGACTGGCTGTGACCACTGACTACCAACCTCCGCCCTCCGTGGAGGATTAGCTGTTAAGGGGCAGGGTGGTGGTGTTCCAGTGTGGTCTGGAGCTGCCCACTGGGTGCGCTGGCCTTGGGGCTTCCCAGGTGGTGCAGGTCAAGTTCTGTTTCCACCTGTGTTTTGCCCGGGGCCACCCTGCCTGAGCTATAAATCAATCTGAGATGGCTGCTACTTATGCTGAGCTTGGAGATTGCCAGGTGAAGCCAAGCTGTGAATCTAGGCTTGCTGTTGCTCATGCCTGGCCTGAGGCTCACTGAGGCCAGCTGTTGCTTGTTTGAGAGGATTTAGGGAGCTGTGTAGAAGGAGCCAAGACCAGCCATTCATATGGAAAAGCAGCTTGGGTGGGCCTGTTAGTTGCATGGGGCAGAGTCTCTGGGGATCTCCAAGAGGGTCAAATAGTGTTAGCCAGGTTGATGGAGTCTCAGATGTGGCACCATCTTGCCAGCTCTGTCGGGGGAGGATTTAGAAAGAAGACAATGGCCTTTGCTAACCTTGATGTCAGACACTTCAGTTCCTCCCTTTATGTCACTGGTGCCTTTCAAGCTGCTACCCTGGTGCTGGAGCTCAGAGGGAGTGAGTCTGATTAGGTGAGTCCGCATGTGGCTTCTTTAAGAGGAACTGCTTGGGACTCTAGAAGCTTCTTCCACCAACTCAATCCCTGCTGGTTTTTGCAGCCAGAAATTATGGGGACTTATTTTCCTGGCACTGGAACGCTGGGCTGGGGGGCCTGGTGTGGAGCTGGGACTCCTCGCTCCTGAGATATCCCTCCTGAATTTTTGTTAGCCACATGTGGGAAAGGGACCAGCATGTTCTACATTTGCTCCCCTCCTACCAGTCTGGATAAATATGATTTCTTTAATTCGGTAGTTGTCAGACTTCCATTCAACTCGATTTCTGACGTTTCTGAGTGCTGCTTATTTTCTATTTTAGTTGTAACTTTGATGTGGTTGTGCAAAGAGGCGAGCCGTGTTTAACTAGCTGCCATCTTGACCAGAAGTGCTCTAATTATGTGCATTTAAACACACCTCTTTTCCAGGATGAAGGGATGAAGACTGTTCATTTTCTCTCTATGTGAGTGTTAATTGGGTTTTAGCAATTTAGAACTTTGTGCAGTTGGCATTAGTTATGTTTTTTGAACACTTTCCCCATCAATGAGGGAATTTCCAATCTTATCATAATCACCTTCCCGAGACAGAACTCAGAAAACTAGTGCCCTTTGTCCCAGAGCAGAGGAATGTGACCTAGATTCCATCAATAAACCTGAATTAAGAAGTAAGCAACTGAGGACAGTGGCTCCAGCTGGGATCTGTTTTTGCTAGCCGCAGCCTGCCCTTGGGGTGGCCACTTTCGCAGGGTGGATTCTTGGTTCTGCAGATACACTGGCAAGCCTATGTGTTGCACTGTATTTTTCCTGGAAGCTTAGTTTTGAGCCTCATTCCCAGTCTCCTTTTAATTCCTTTTCTGTGCTACAGTTCAAGATCAGCCGTTGTTCCTTACAACGGAGAGCTTGAATGGTATCCGGTCTTAGTTAGCACTGTGGAATGTCTTTAGGGTGCCCAGACTAAATCTGGCCTGCTGCTTTTTAGTGACATGTAAGGGCAGAGGGCAGGGTCTGGACTCAGTATTGAATGAATGTCAGTTTTAGGACTAGACCTAGAGACGTAGGCCTATAAGTGAAAGCTGATTCAGGATATTCAGCCCACTGTAGGAACAGATGAGGTGAGGGTAGAGATCAAACGTAGTGAAGTGAGTAGAATAGGCTAGATTCATCCTTGACTGAATAAGCACATGTAATTTTTGCTTACGTTGAAATAATAATTGAGAAGTTGAGAAGCTGAAATATATGTAATTTTTGTTTTAGAAAATTTTAGATTTCAATACTATTCTTTGATTCTGACTTTCCTTTGTCATATTTCCAGATTGTCTTAAAAACTTTCAAAGAATCAGTTTTCTTTGTCTACAATGTATAAATGTAACTAAACAAATATTATTTTTATTGTTTTTAGGATGATGTATTGCCATCCACACTTCTATTTAGTTAGTATTAAAATAACGATGCTTAACTTCTATTTATGAACTGTATGCCCAAGTGAAAAATTTAGTATGAAAATATGCCTCCAGAAATTGTGGATCTGTGAAATTTTTATTCAAATACTCTTAGTTAAGTAGATTTGTAATAATACTGGAAGTTTTACTTACCCTTTATATAGGGAATTACTGACTCAGTAATTCGGGAATATAAAGTCTGGGGAGTGTTGCTTTAGTAATGGGCCGGACTGCTAAGTGCTGTTTCTTGAGGTGCAGATGGACGTCTTAGTTGAAGCCCCTATTACATATGTGATTGAAATTTTCCATGTCAGAATTTCTTATTAAAAAATAAAATGGTAGTAATAAGATAGCTCTCATTTATTTAATGATGTCTATTTCCTGTCATTGTAGAAGATGTTTTACAGAAATGATCTTGAGCCATACAACACCCAGCTGGAAAAGTTGTCATCCCTGTTTTGGAAAGGCTGAGTTCAGTGACTTGCTCTTGGCTATGTAGGTCTATTTTGAATTGACGTTTCAGAGTTATTTTAAATGTAACAGAGGAGAGTAAGGTATCTTCCTTAGGAATCTTTAATTGTTATTTATCCTAATCCTGATCTCAGAGTCTAAGTAGAGTGTCCCTGTGCTCCTTTATATCTCCAGAGAATGGTTGTCCTGAACCTTTGGACCATTTTGTGGCTCAATTTCATAGGCTACTTATGTTTTAGCTTCTGGTAATAACTACTAAGAATCACTTTATTTCAGTCCCTATTGGTGAAATAATTTCTCATAGATTTGAGCTTTATTTTCTGTAGTTTCCATTTCACACATGGCCAAGACAGTGTATGAATAAGAGAATACCTTATGTAAAATTTAAGCCCTCTTTGATTGGTTTCTCAACAGTTGCAGATACCGCTGCTATTTTCTTGTTTTAGGAAGGAGGAATTAGCAAAACTTTTTAACTTCTGCTCTGATACTGAGAGATGCCAGGCCTGATTTGCAGTTACTTTAGAGGCCATAATATATAGGTATGCTGTAACTGTGACTGAGAGGCCTCAGATTTTCTAGAGCTTGGAATACTTTGAATAACATATAACAAGCTATTTGAACAAACTTCAAGCTGGTTTTTTGATAAAGGCATACATTCTGAGCCAATTCCAGAGAGATGTATCTTATCAAACTTATTGCAGTGCTCTTATGCTATGTGAGGAACAGACTTCGTGTTTGAATAAGTAGTCATTGCCCCGCCAGTATTCAAAATGTCCTCTGCAGTTGCCGTGACGAGTCACATGTTCAAAATGCAGACGTGAAAATCTTGTACATATTTTAGCCTATAAAGACACCTTCGTTTAGTTGTTTTTCTTTCTTTAGCCTGTTACAGCACTCCAGGTTACTGGGAAGGCCATGTGGGGATGAGGGAGAAATTTAACAACAGTGATCTCACTGAGAAATACAGGAGCTTTAAGGAGGAGATTGTGTCTAAACGGAAGATTTTGAGTATTTATATATCTAGTAGTATATCTGTGTGTGTGTGTGTGTGTGTGTGTGTGTGTGTGTTTGATATATTGTGAAAAACAACAAGCAAGCTGCTACAGTGAAAAAATGGTGAGGATAAACTGAGGGTCGCTTATCTTCCCTGTGCATTGGATTCAATACAAAACTTTGGTTGTTTGCATTGAACAACTCTATGCTTTCCCCGCCCCCGCCCCCCAGAACAACAGCCTATATTTTATAAGGTCTGACTAAAGATTGAGGTGAGAATAGAAAGACAGGGGTTGAGTTTTGTATTTGACTTTATTCAAGCAAGAACTCTCATTTAGGAAGCTTTTGTTCATTACAAAGTTTGTTTTAGTGAATCTAAATAAGACCTAGAATTATTCATTTATCAAATGGTTTATAATTTAAGCTGTATCTATATATCATTTAAAATATCTGTTAAGATGAAAGAGTAGCATAATTTATGTTACATATCTTAAGAATTAGGCATAAGAGTATTGAGTGGAGTGGTATTTGCCTCAAAGTATCTTATAAAGCAAATTAGAAGTTATTTTAAAAAGTGATTTTACAAGACCAGTGCTCTAACCCCTGAGCTATGGAGCCCTCGTCTAAAAAGTGATTTTAAAAGGTTTTTAGATGTCTTAGGTTCCATTATATACAGTAATCTTTTTTTTAAATAGACATATCTATAAATCATACTAATGAGAAGAAGTAGGAAGGTACTAGAACCTCAGCCAGTGGTCAGACACCAGGCCAGCAACACTGGTCAGTGGGTGCTGTGCCATTTTGAAGAACACTTCCAGTCAGCTTTTTTTCTCTCTTTTATGATGCAGTGATGGACCACATAAAAACAGGAAAACATTAATACTAACTTGACATAAATGAATCTTTTGACAAGTTACAAGAATATTTTCCCCTAATAATTTTAGGAAAATGAATCTGTATATATTGAAGAATAATCTGCAGAGCTCTATTCATAGCCCAAGGATGGTGCTCTACAGCGGACATCCTTAGTGTGGAACAATGTTGCATTTTACTTAGTAAAGTCATGCAGAGGGTATTGATGTATGCCGTCAACATGGGAGAAATTGGCGGCATCAAGAGAATAAAACACTAAATTACTGTGTAAAGTTTGGTCAGATATATTGGCAGGTGTGTAGAATGCTGAACTGGGAAGCTGTCTGTGTGAACAGTGGGGCTTGGCACTAACCCCAGGGGAGTCTGGGCAGCATACTTACTATGTCAGTATATGTTATTCCTGTAGAGTTAACATTACTTTGCGCTAAACTGTGAAGTATTGAGAAATAGTTTTTCTGTCACACTCTGGAGAAATTTATTGAAAGTGGATTCTAAGAGATCTCTGAGGAAAATTAAGAGAAATTGAAATTGTTTGATTTGAGTAGAAGAATCAAGAGATTAGGAGTTATGAGGAGAAGAGGTAACAGCTGTTCTCCCTTTCTTTTAATACAAAGAATAAGGAATATTCTCTGGATATTGATGAAAGTAGAAAATATGCAGGTTTGCTGTTATATTAGTACCAGAAAAACATCTTTTTGTAGCAACTTGAATGCAGTATATAATTGCATCTGATAGTAACTATATGTACTCATTTGATAAGTGTGTATTGAATGCCTTCCGTAGAAAAGTGGACTATTAGATGCTGATTCCCTGTGGATACAAGAGACTAAACCAGGGACTAGATACAAGGTTTCCCCCTAATCCTTTGACTTCTTGAGAAGGCAGTTAGCAGGTAGAGATGTGTTGAGAAACGGACAGTCTATGTGGTATCTTCTCAGTGGGGTAATGCACCAAGATGTCAGATATGGAGTCCAGAATAGAATGGCTCTGTAGAGTCAGTCACCCTTTCGTGTCTATTACGTTGACCTTTATATCTAAGTATCTTTTGAATTTTCCTTGAGAAATGTCAAGAGAAGTAAGAGAAGGTTAGTAACGCTTGCTCATGTTTTCTTTGTCATTATTTACAGTGTATTATATATACAGTGTAATTCGTCAGCCAACTTTAATTTCATAAGCTATTCATTGTGTTTAAGCACGGCCTTTCTTATATTAAATATTTATGTCCGTCTTTGAGAAGAATACATTAAAATGGCAGATGGGGGTCATTTCAAACATTTCCTTGATAGAAGGAAAGGGATCCCCTTTTGAATTTATAGTCTGCTTTCAAAGAAAGTTCACAATGTCTGACAATAACCCAAGGAGGCAAGAACTTCACCAATTCCCAGCACTGTGATCTCAAACAGCAATGGCTGCGGTCTTCATGCTTCAGCAGCTCTCATTTTGAAACTGTTTGCAAAGGTAGTGAAGAATGGTGAACAAAAACATTTACAGTTGTATTGCCTATTAATAATTCAGTAGGAGTACACTTCTTTTGCATTAATATTGCCTTTTCATCGATCGTTAACCATAGTAGCAAAGATAAGTGGAAAATCAAATTTTAGACTTATGTTGCACAGAAAAATATGTCCTAGACTCCAGAGTTCTAGAACTTGAAAGACCCTTTGAGAATCATGTCCCAGACTTTCTGAAGGAGGGATGTGCTTTTTTGCTTTACTATTTTCTGTTTGTCCCGGTAACTAATAAGCCTGAATCCAGGAATAATGGTTATTTCTTAACTCCTCAGAATGGTGTCTGCTAGTTAAACTTCAAAGAACGTATACATCTTTAATTATATTACCTTCTTTGTTAGTGATTGTAAAAGCTACTGTTTTTAATAAGAGCTTTATTGAATATAAACATTAAAATTTTACATTTAAAAAAATCTTGTAACATTTTATATTGATGGCATTGTTTGATAGTTGAGAGTTGAGATATTTCTTTCTTAACCAGTCTTACTCTGTTTTTCTAAGTCAACACCCTTTGATGTAAAAGGAAAATGATTGATTCTGAAAATCTGTTTTTAGAGATTCATTAAAATTTGGTGAAAGCTTTGGAAGTCTCAAGACAGAGAAGTTATGACTCTTGTTGTAGTACTCAAGCCACTTGCCAATCAGTAGTGGCCGTCCTTGGCTGACAGAGTGGTTCTTTCATGATTATACAGAATGTGTGGGTATATGGGTTCCATGGGCAGGTATGTAATTGCAGTCTCATTAAACGTATATTTTTGAAGTAATTATCCAACAGCTATTAAGTGGGGATGTAAAGTAACTGATTAGCTAGTAGTAAAAATTGTGTGTCTTTTTAAAAAAGAGATTTTGTTGTGTGCACTGAGTGAGCATCACATTTTAACATACAGTCCAGGAATTTTTCCATAGATATACTCCTAAGGATCTGTGACTTCCCTGAAATATCAAGCAAAATGTTTGTACATTATTTTTGGAAAGGGATCTCTAACCCCAGAAGTTGAGCAAAGTAGCCCAGTCTAATCTCCTGTTTTCCAGATGAAGAAACTGGGATTCAGCAAAACCAAGTGACTTATTTATAGCGAGACAACATTCGAAGTGCTAAAATTAAAATCTTTTCTTCTGCAGACTGTCCCTGAGGTTTCCAATACTTTTTTGAAGTTGGATGGTCAGAACTTGGAGTTGAAAAAATTATGAACCTTTTCCATACAAAAATATATTCAACTCCAAATACATATAACTAGAGTCCTGGATTCATAACATCTCGGGGATATTGTTTTGAGTTCTATCTTAGCTTGAAGATATTATTTATAGAAGCCAGTCGATATTCATTACATCATGTAAGTGAAATTATGCCTCAACCCCCAGCCCCCCCCACCTGATTTTAACACTGTCCAGTGGAAATGTAGCCTCTTCTTCTTCTAGCATTGGTTAGAATAAATCCTGGCAGTTCCAGACAATATGGGGGGTTCCCAGTAGACATAGAAGAGATCATCACTTCAAGGTCCAGGCTTAGTGACATAACTTTTCTGGGCAGATGGTGACAACAGATGGCTTTAATGTATGCAGCCACTCATTCACTGGGTTGTCTTGGGGGTACTCCAGGTCTTCTCTGTGGGGGAGGGCACATAGAGGTATTATCCCATTCTTCCTGGTAATAAAGGCTAGCCTTGGTGGCGAGGAAAATAGTCTATAGTGCAGCACAATGTAGAAGAAAATGGACGGGAAAACCCTAACGAGCAGAGAGGGACCCAATGCAAGAGCAGTGGTAGGGAAGGATGTTTATCAAGAAGGCAATGGGAAGCAGATGTTCTGCAAAGGGTGGGTGTTCATGAGGAAGGAATGGCAGTGGACTGGACATTTCCTGTTTAATCTTTAACAATCTTTCTGCATTTTGATGTTAGTAGCAGTGATTTTTGCTTTGTATTTGGCTTTTTCTTTTACATTCATAATTATCAAAATTGTGTGTATATGTGTAGCAACCAGGACATGGGCTGATTTACGATTTTTATTTTTTATTTTTGCTGGCTGACACTGACCCTGAAGATCTGCCCCTGTCCACGTCAGAGGTCAATGGCCGCTGTGTTCTTGCCCACTGGCAGATGGTCTGCTAATGCATCTTACAGCAGGCCATCCAAAAGCGGGTTCACATCAATGTCTCCTCCTTCCACCCCAAAGAATATAAAGAAAAATGGCTCAGAGATTTGACAGTGTTTTTTTAAAGGGTGTTAGCTCCTGGCTTATGACTTTAATACTTGTTTAAATATTTCTTCTTTTTTTTAAATTTTAACTCATCTTCATAATTTTGGTTTACATGAAAAATTTTTATCAAGTTGATTATATTTTCCAGATCAAAAGTGTGAGTGATTTCTGGACTTCTTTCTTGAGAAAAAGTACCATGAAAAGCTGCATTGAAACAACAATCTAATTTTAAAAACACTTAATGAGTTGAAAAGCAGACTCAAACCAAACTAATGAAAGCTTCTTATAATAGAAGTCAGTTGAAGTGGTTTTAAACATTTATTTCATTACTTTTTTAACTCCTTGACTGTTAACACTATAAATGTGAATTTCAGAAAAAATTAACTTGTTTTTGAACTCTATAAAAAGTATTTTTTTCTTTTCATTAACTTTATTGTTTTTAAAGCCCTGAATCAAGCTCTATTTCTGTGCTTGGGTAGTTCCCATTTGCAGATGGGGCAATTTCTGCATATAGGTCTGAATAGGCTATGCCACAATTATCTTTTTATCGTAACTTTACTATCAGAGAAGTAGTTTTCTTCTCCAAATGGGAATTCTAGAGTAACTCCAATGTCTTACTAAACATCTTGTTATTTCCAATTTCCAAAAGCAATGGCCCCCGGCCCAGCAAACAAAACCCACGTGGAGACCTGCAGCAGATCCATACCTTCTCACTGTTACTTTGGTCTCTCACAGAGTAGTAATGGTTGCTATTGTTGGTTGTTTACTATTTGCCAGGCAGAGTAGGAATCGCTTTGTATGGATTATCTCATTTCATCAACCCTATGAGGTAGGGTATGATTATCTTCATCTCACAGCTGAGGAAACCTAAGCTCAGAGGCATGTAGTTGACTCACCCAAAGCTACCTAGCTAGTTAATGGTAGAGCCAGAATTCTAACCCAAGCTGACTATAAAGCTTAGTCTAACGTGAGCCACTGTTCTGTATGTAGGGGTGCACATTTATTCATATATATATTCAATATTTTTCTACTTGTAATTTATCTTTGAAACCACTTCAACTTAGAGAAGTAACTATATGCAATAGTTGGCCTTATACCAGGCATCAGGTCCTATGCTGAGGTTTTTTACTGGAAAATTTCCTGTCATTGACTTGTAACCATCTAATGTCACTAGTCCACTTTACAAATAAGCCCTAGGAGATATTACTGTGTTCACTGTCACTGCCAGTGAGAGGCCAACCCAGGGAGTGTGGACCTGGCCTGGCAGCTGGCTCTCTGCAGACAAGGCTGTTCTTTTATTCCTGGGTGAGAACTACTGGGTGAAGCTACACAAAGGGATTAAAGTGCAATTAAGTTCTTGAAAATGTATGGTGGTATTTGTTTCTGTGGCATCTAATTATATTTAGAAAACTGAAAAAGTGATTCCCACCCACAATAATAGTAGAAAAAAATTTTGAAAAAATATATTCAAAGCATTTCCCTCCTTTCTGCTCATCCCTTTCCTTCCTTTAGCAAATATTACCGGTAATTGAGCATTATTGTGTGCTGTATTGACTTTGTGGGAAAGGCTGGAGGTACCTAAATGAGTAAAACAGATACCCTTACGTGAAAGAACCTCCATTTTTCTTTGATCACAAATAGGATTTTTGTCACCATTAAATTTCTGAATTTTAAACAGATTTTTGTTCAACTTTAGCACCTGTCTCATCCCCAGTAGTTTTTCCAGAACTGCTACCTTCACCGTGTAGCTTGGTGAGTTTTCCAGCTCAGACTGGGCTTCTTCAGCATCTCGGCTTTTCTAACAAAGACGTCCTGGAGCAAAGAAATAGATTGGCAGGCCTTTCTCTGTCTTTTCCAGTGCTATCTGGGGCCATGTTTTGACCACTTCTTTTAAGTCATTTGCACCTTTTGGGTCATGATTTCCATCATCTTCTTCTGGATTTGGCGGGCCTGTTGTTGCTGAGCATCAGAAGTCTTCTGAATCTGAGTGCTGTGTTTTTTTTAGTAAAACAACACAGAATAGACAAAGCAAATAACCATCGGGTTGTCTTTACATCAACATGAGCTTCAGACATGGTCTGCCATTTTTTGACCACGGAGCACATTTTGTCTCGGGTAAGATCCATGCCATGGAAGTTAGGCAGCTTTTGCCCTGCATATCCTCAGTAATTAGCTTGAATTTTCTAAATGCAACTTCACCATTCTGCAGATCAGCTAGGCTCACTTCAAAAACACAACCCTTCAGACTATCAGATGTGATTTTGTTTCCTTGCATCCTCATGACCATTGGTTTTCCAGTACTTCTTACATCGAACATAGCTGGTGCTTTCGCATCACGCCAGTCTTCCTTAGAGAATGGAGCAACCACTTTCTTCTTGGCTCCCTTTTTGCCGCCTTTCATTAGGTGCTCGTTTTTGCCGACCGCCACGGTGCCGCTCAGAGAACCAAAAGAGCCCTCCAAATAATTTTTGAGCAACTACTATGGACTGCTTGCTTTGAATTTTACAAATAAAGGAGTAAAAACTCATAAAATTTCCGGGAGATTGATTTTGCAGTATAGATTATCTGCATGTATTCGATAAGCATCTTGAACATTGGCTTCTTTCTCTGTGCTTAAGTGTCTGCACATAACCATAAAACCTTGTCATCCTATCGCATACTTAACCTCTCCCGGTTTGGGTTCCTCTCAGCTGCGGTGGGACACCTGTGCATCATGGCGACACTCAAGTCATTTGCAAGCTCTGTTTAAAAATGTGAAACCTGTATTCTTTTTATGGATCAGTAACTGGGAGGTATGAAATCATAGTGTGTTAACTCAAGGAGGAAATTAAAAAGAATTTAAAGACATAAAAATCTTTTTTAAAGGATTTTTGTAGTTAAATATATTTAAGTTGGTGCAATATCCTCTCACAAGCCCTAAGCCAGCGTTTCTTAGTGTGGTTATCAGTTTCACCAGGCTGCACAGGCTTGGGTACCACCACAGACACATACTGTTAGAGTCTCGCCCACCCTGCCTCTCACTTGGATTTTAAAATGCTTTATAGGCTATTTTTAAGCCTAGTACTACTTGAGACCCCTTTTCTTGTCAGTTTTGTTTGTATTTGAGCAGAAGCAGAAGCAACTCTGCTTTGGGTAAAAAAGAAATCCCAGAGGGCGGCCCTGCTGGTGTAGCTCAGTGGATTGAGCGCGGGCTGGGAACCAGAGGGTCCCGTTTCGATTCCCAGTCAGGGCACATGCCTGGGTTGCAGGCCAGGTCCCCAGTGAGGGCCATGTGAGAGGCAACCATGCATTTCTCTTTCTCCCCTCTTCTCCTCTCTATAAAAATAAATAAATAAAATCGTAAAAAAAAAATCCAGAGGGCTTCCGGAAGATTTGTGAGCCCTAAAGGACACCTTCGTAGATCTCTGTCAACCACGTTGACACAATGCCATCTGTCCCAAGGACCGACCTTCCTTAACAGAAGGGTTTTCTTTCATTATTTTAAGTAAGATGAAGCCAGACTCCCCTAATACTAAGTCCAGAATCTTAAAAACTCTCACTTCTAATCTGATTTCCTAATCAACACCTAAGGTGTTTCCCTAAACACAAATTTAAGGGGAGTATTTTCTGCTTAGCTCCAAAGAGACCCCTTTTTTTTGATGCATTCATGTAATCCGTACAGGCCCCTTGTAGGGGAAACCAGAAAACTGTATTAACTTTTATTTTATATTTGCTATGAGCCACCCTCTACTAGATATTTTTTGCGTTATTGAATTTAACAATTATGTTAATTTCAGATGGTTATTATTTATCCTGAGGTCAATTAAGTAACTTGTCCAAAGACATTGAGTTAATCAGCAGAGGAGCTAGGAATCAAACCTTGGTTGGCTGATTTTAAAACTGTAGACCTATCTTCCTAAGGAGAGAAAAATTCCCACTCAGAATCACAAAACATTCATCCCACAAAGCCACCATCTGTTTGAACTTAGAGTCAGCCACTGAGTAAAAGGACATTCTTCAGCTGTCCTGAAAAAGGGGTCACCTCCTTTCTGAATTTAAGGGTTTACCTTACTCATGAGACTATAGTACCCTTTACCTCCAGGTAATAAAATAATTGTTTTGATTTTAAAGGTCTTTCCTGCTGGCTCTTGTAAGGTTAGAATAAACAGAGGTGATGTTTATGTCAACAATGTTGTTTAGCCAAATAGGTGAGACTGTAAATGTGAAAGCTAGATGATAGTTGACTCTGAGAAAGTGATGAGATATTTATGAACTAAAGCTAGAGACTCAAAATTAAGACTGCCTCTGCAACTGTAACTTTAGCACATTTGCCTGAATGTTATAATGTATTCACTGTAAAGTCTAGAAGCCTTATAAATATATGACTGGCAGTTGCCTCAGGCAGAAATCTTTTACTGATGCAATGAGATAAAAGTAATTAAGCTACATGTAGACCGATGGGTAATTAAATCCATGTGAAGCATTTTGTAACTAATTGCTATGTTCTAATCATAGATTGCTTTCTATTTGTCAAGGTAAGTATATATAATTACACAGTCCTTATTTTCTTTAATCTGAAATCATCCCAGTTGAATGAATATGTTTAAGCACTCTGAATCTTAGAATGTTTGGTACATTTCTTGCATAAAGATAATTTGCATATTTTGTAATTTGAGGGCCTTTTTTTTTTTTAAGGTTTTATTTGTTTTTTGAGAGAAGAAAGGAGGTAGAGAAACATCAGTGTGTGGTTGCCTCTCATGCACCCCCCCAGTGGGGACCTGGCCCGCAACGTAGGCATGTGCCCTGACTGGGAATCGAACCAGTGACCCTTTGGTTCGCAGCCCACACTCATTCCACTGAACTACACCAGCCAGGGCTGAGGGCCTTTTATATAAATAACTTTTAGTGTCACTGACAGCAGTTCTATGGTCAACAGAGATTTCTACACTCTTGATTCATTGCTTGTTTTTTAATTTATTTTCAGTTGTATAGCTGGTTTGTTGTTTACTAAATGCCAGTGATGTTCCAAGCCTTATATGGACTGTGATACTGATCATGATAGTTTGAAAAAACCAGCGATGAGTAAGTGGATTAGAAATAGACTGTCCGGTGGCACAGGTAAAATAAATAGCTGTGGGAGTTGGAGGGTCTTGGTATGAGGGATCATTGCAGTTCAAGGCATGGCTATAACTACTTGACACATAATAGCAGGTATGACCAGGCATTTCTAGAGTCAGGACTTGAGGGGATTTCATCTCTTGGAGCGGGTAGAATTTTGAAAATAGACACCCATTCAAAGTGTTTTCTGTTTCCGGTTTTTACATGTAAGTTGCTTCTGCTGCATGACACTAGACCGTGTGTTTCCGGGATGTCTTATTCCTCTTTATGTTCTAAGCATGGTGCCTGGCACATGGATTTCACTCAGACAATATTGTGGACTTACTATGAGTAACATGTTGACCAAAAGGGACTCAAGAATCATATTCTGCAGATGATCTTCATTTGTGAATTTGCCTTTCTCATTCCAGTGGTTGGAACAGAGAGACTGTTTCTGACCTTCAAGGCATGTTATAAAGCTGTTGGATTTTAAAAAAACTTTTAGTTCTACTTCATAAATCCCTTTTATTAAATTTAAATATACAACATCATTGTTTATTGGTAATAGCTTTTAAAAAGACATAATTTATCATGAATATTCCTTAACTCTGGTATTCTAAGCGGTACCTGTGATGAAAGGCCTGGTTTTCTAAGGCTTAATTGTAATATATTGGTTGGGGAGCCAGATACGTTCCCCCTTATTTGAATCCCCACCGTTTCTGTTCCAGTTCTTCGGGCTGCCCTGTGTGGTGTGCAGAGTTGGACTCTCCTAGCCCCACACGTTGATGTTTCCCTCTCTCTTCCTCCCTCACTTCCCTTTGTCTAAAAATAAATAAAATCTTTTAAAAAATTAATTAAAACAAAAGATTTTTTTCCTGCGAGTTTGGGCGGAAAATGTGGGTGCACATTGTGCTCGGCAAAATATCATAGTACCCTGCCTTGGAAGAGTTTCGCACTTTGTTCTGTCATAGAACTAAGTTATTTTAAACTAGTTTGAGGTTTTGAAGCCTCAGATTTCTTTTAATGCCTGGTAGTATACATTCAGAGCAACTTCTAATTTAAAATGAATTTTTCTCCACCACTAAGGCAGATACTCTTTTAAGGGTTCTATTTAATGACTCAGGTATTCTAAGGCCTTTTTTTTAGGGGGGGGTTCTTGTGGGAACATAAACTGTTCTTGGTTCTGTGTGACTTTTAGGAATTGTTTGGTGATTCTTTCTCCAGCCTTGGGATTTAGTTTTCTCTCCTGCCTGTCCAGAGAGAACTCAACTAAAAACTTGGGAGGAACACTCTGCTCATCTTTGGAGCTTCTTCTCTGTGCAACTTTTACCTCTTTAATATTTGGCCCAGTAAATTGTAGCTTTCTGAACTACAGTCTCTGTCATCTCAGTTTAGCAAGATCATCAGGCTTTGCTTGGTTCCCCCTGTTCTGCACTGTGGTCCAGAAGATGTTTCTAGGTAGTAAGATGACCAATCATAGGACTTCACCTTGTTTGCTTCTCTCAAAAATCACAGTCCTGCACTGTCTTTTATTCCCTATCTGATGGCCTCATACATTTAGTCAAATTTTCTACTGGTTTATAGCATTAAGGCAATTCCTGTAACAGTTAATCCTGCATGTGTAGAAATGCTGGTCCTCACAGTATTTCCTTTTAATTCAATTCTGTGTTAATTCAATTCTTTAATTCTGTGTTGTCATTAATATAACCAGAGACCATAATTTGTACTGTATATTACACATTGCCCCACAGAAACAGACATGTTGGTACATGTGATTTTGATTATCATAGCTTTGTCAAGTAATAGTCTGAATGTAGCTTACCTGGCTATTTACATTGGTAAAATATTATGTTATTTATGTTATTAAATATTTTACCTCATTTTTTGCTTCAAAATTGTTTTTCCTATTTTCCTTCTCTAAAACCTAAGTGTGTCTTATGGTCCAGTGCATCTTATAGTCCGAAAAATACAGTATTTTATTCATTCTTATTTGTCCTTCCTTTGGAAGTTGTAGCAGTAGTTCAACCTCTTTGAAGACTCTCTGAGTTTGTGGTGAATGTTGGCTTTTGAATGTCAACTTAAATAATGCCAAGTGAGAAGGTGGGGCTCAACAGTAGTACTTACGTTCTGTTGGGTAGAAAGAAGGAAGAAGGAAAACGAAAAGATTTAAAAGGCCAGCACCATTTCCTTTTCCTATAGGTGCTACCAACTAGAAAGCATAGATGTGTTAGGGTCTCGGGTTTCTTATACCTGTTTCTATTTAAATTTGTTAGTTTTGTTTCACTCCTTTCAGTTAATTATAATAAATTCCCCCTCCAAAAGCAAAGAGTGAAAGAAACATTTTTTTTTTTTTAGAAAAAACTGGACAATTTCATGTTATTTTTTTCTGTTCCTTCTTATATACCAAATCTAGTGACTTGAGAATTCTTAAACTTACTGAATATTCATGACCTTAATCATGAGAGTATCTTAAAACATGGAGTTATTGAAAGCAAGTATAATTTATGTATTGCATATGCATTGCATAGGGCAGTGAATAGGTTACTGACCACGTAATTTTTGCTCTCCTCGCTCTTCCCTTTCAGTGTGAGGCTCATGCAACATATTTCATCACCACTGGCTCCCGTCTTAGAATTCTTTTTCACCGCACACCCCTGACTCACCTCCCCAGCCACGCTGACCTCTTTGAGGTTCCTTGGGAACTGTAGTCGTACATACTCGTGCTGGGTCTTTGTACTTACATTCCCTCTGCTCCCAGTGTTCTTCCTTCAGATGGCTGATCTACGTGCCGTACTGCCTTGGTTCGTTCAGATTTCATGCTTTGTGAGTCTTCCTCAATTATTCTCTGTCAGAAACAGCAATGTCCTTTCCCAACTACTTCATCATTCATTCCTTTCATCCTGCTTTAAAAACTTTTATTAGCCATTGTTTTTACTTGATAATATATTATTTGTCTCTTATTTTGTTGTCTCTCTCACTTAAATAAATTTCATGAAATCAGAGCTCTTGTTTCTAAGACCTAGAACAGTGCCTGGCACATAGTAATATCAACAAATAATTGCTGGAAGAATGAATGATGTTTTATTTGTATTAGGACAACCATCCTATATACCTGATGTATCTTCCAGTTGAACGTAATATAATATAAAGTGGAAGACTATATTTGCTGTTTCAGTACTTAAAATATTAATTTATAAGTTTTATGTTCAAAGTCAAATTTCCCTAATTTGAACTATAGAATTTCTGGTCATATTTAACTGTAGATTGGTTTTTGTTTTTTTTGAGAAAAACCTTGAGGACCATAAAATGTTAGTCATTAAAATATTCTGTTCTATTTGTTCTCTATTCTGTAATTGAGTTCAGTGGCCTAAATAATGCAAAGTCATGTGTTCTTTAGTTTCCTTTACCCTCTAACTCTATAACTCTGTAACTCTATTCACTCTATAACTCTTTAAGTTAGTTTGGAATATGGATAAATTTCTAAAATATAATCACCGTGATGAAACTGATAGAAATCTTTGTAGCAGTCATCTAATTATTTTCTTTTCTCCTCTTCCTACTTCCTTTACTGTCTGTAACGTTTGGACTGCTGAAAGTTGAGTCTGTAGTGCTTTTTCAAAGACAAAGCATGTCTTCCCATGTCCTGCTGAAACACCAGAGGACCCATTCACAAACCCTGTCATCTCTACTTCTCTACAGACATTAAAACAGGCCATATATGGAACAAAACACACTGTGGTATTAATAGAATAAACTTAATCTGCCTCATTGAGACTTATTGCAGATTTTGGACACTGGAAAATCAGAGCCTTGTTTCCAGAAAGTGTATCTTTTTGTAGTGTTTGTTATTAGCTTTCCATTATTTCCAAATTTTATAGAAGTATGGAAATAAACAATATGCCTCCTGATTATGAACGTTTAAAGGAAATAATTTAAACAGTTTCTTTTTGTTTACCAACATTATAAATTTATGCCAACAAGTTTTTTCTTTGTATCAGTATAATCACAGATGTCAGGATGCTCTGGAAATACTGTCTCTTTATTAACTCTTATTATTAAAGTAATAAAAAAGATAATTTTAAAGTTTAATTGTTTTATGAGTAACTGGCCTATCTGGATTTATCTAACTGGAAAGTCTTCTAAATAAAAAGGTGGTTTGCATGTATGTGCCGTGCTCTCCGGCTGCCACTGCGGGACAGGGAACCGTAAGCAACAGTGCTCATCTGTGCGCAAGTTGGAAGAGAGCATGCGGCACAGCTCGCAGCATTCCAGCTGCGTGTCCGTATTGTCCAAAGAAAGTTCAGTTTGATATTTCCTCTTTGCCTGATACAGGACTCACGTGGACTCCTGTGAGTGCTCTGTGTATGTATGCATGTCCATACATGTATGTGTTTATATATGCATATAGAACCAAAATTCATTAAATGCTTCCTATGTGATACGTACCATAATCTTTTCTAGGCACACGTGTATTTTTTTTTAAGGTTTTTGCACCTCTGCCAAGGAGATACTTACATCCAATAAGGGTGAACAAACAATTAAACCAATAATTATAATGCATTCTGATACAGAATTTTGCTCACAATACTTGTGAGCACAGGAGAGGAGCATCTAAGCTAGTTTCAGTGCTCAAGAAAGTTTCCAGGAAGAGGGATTTTATACAAAGAAGAGTGGAAAGCATTTCAGACAGGGAACTGCAGCAAACGCGGAAGCACAGAGGTCTGAGCCCGAGCGGATGGCAAGGGGAAACACAGTGGAGTCAGTCTGGCTGGACTGAAAGTGTTGTCCAGTCCTAGTCAAGAGCAGTAGCTGTAATGTGATCATGGGTGACAGTGGTCTTGGTCTAAGAAGTCATGTGCGGACTGACTTAGATTTTAAGTGCCATCACTAATTCTCAGAGAGCTCAGGAAACAAAGGAACAAATGTGCTCGTGGGTGTGGAGAGACAGCGCTCACAGTTGTGACAAAACGAGGGAGGGACAAGGATTCATTGCAGGACTCTTTTGACACTTTCCTCTAAATTCAACATTGCTCAAAAAAACAGAAGAAAACTTCAGGTCACTAATAACTCTTTTAAGCTTGTAAAAGTAGATGTGATTGATGAATTAGGTAATAAATAATTGTCTTCTAAAGTGGCCTATTAATTGGGTTTTTATCAGTGACATACTATCGTTATAGAAAAGATAGCCTTAGTTGATCCCTTTAAGAGGCTCACTTTAATAAAATTTTCATTTAAGTCCTTTTTTATCTAAAAGGAAAACATAAAACCCTGAGTGTCTAGTAATAGGATTAGAAGGGACCGTAGGAGCCATATTGTCTAATTTGCTATTAGATAAATAAGCTACATAACTAAAAGCTGCCTATATATATTATTACTTAGAAACATTTCCATTGAATTAATTTTCATGATCTTTTAAATGTTTAAACAGAGGTTCATATTTTTGAATTTTCTAAAATCATTTTTAAGAAGAATGAGCCTATAAAAATATAGTTAATATGCACTGTTATCCTTAAAAAACAGCATCGGGAATTAAGAACCAAGTACTTAATGCACATCAAATAAATATAACTTAATGTACATTAAGTGCATATTCCTTATTGGCCATTGAAGAAGGTGGAGCATGAAGACTGGAATGGGTTGGTGGGCTGGTGGAGAACAGAGGACGGAATTGACAGGAGTAAGGGAAAGGCAAGGGGAGAGTGATGGAGAGCAGAAGGTGAAGCAGAGTGAACACATCTTCTGAGAAACAAAGATTTAGCATATTTTTAAAAAAGATTTTATTTATTTATTTTTACAGAGAGGGGAAAGGAGAGAGAAAGAGGGAGAGAAACATTGATGTGAGAGAGAAACATCAATTGGTTGTCTCTTGTACACACCCTGACCGGGAACAGAACCCACCACCCAGGCATGTGCCTTGACTAGAATCAGTCCATCCAGTGACCTTTCACTTTGCAGGACAACACCCAGCCAACTGAGCCACACAAGTCAGGGCAAAGATTAAGCAGATGTTGAGGTGATTTTCTTTATTATGTTTAGTTGATACAGATTCTCTTGCCATCTACTGCTCTTTAATTATTGATCCCATTAATCATAGTTTACACTCTCAGGGGTTCCAACCTGCGGCCAGCGGGCCCCGTCAGCCCAGGATGGCTTTGAATGCAGCCAACACAAATCATACATTTACTTAAAACATTATGTGATTTTTTTGTTATTATGCATTGCAGTGTATTTAATGTGTGGCCCAAGACAACTCTTCTTCTTCCAGTGTGGCCCAGAGATGCCAAAAGGTTGGGCACCCCTGGTACAGTTTTCACACTTTTGTAATCCTTATTTTTAGAGACTACTCATAATGGAATAATTCAAACAACTTACTAGGGTGGAAATTGTCTCCCTTGATAAAGCAAGAGCTGCTAGAGAAATACCACTTCTCTGACCAGATGAAGTCGATCTTCATCCATATTTTAATGTATTATAATTAAGCTCATACACAAGAAAATTACAGTGAATCAATCTTTTGGGATTGAGTTTTTGCAAAGTTTGATTTTTCAAGCAGGATTTTTTTTGTGAAAATATTTTGTTGAGAAAATTATTTTTCTTTTATTATTAACCTTTTATGTCTCCTCCTTTTTCCACCCTCTGTAATCTCAAATTACCACGGAGCGAAGATCATCATCCAGCAATTTTGGTTGCTCTCTGTTCAGGGAAAAAGAGCTTTGTGTTTCAGCTATAGGCTGATCAGTCATTACTTGGGTAAAATGAAAATGGAGGCTAATAACTAAACTTGTCAAAGGGTTTTTTTTTTTTACTTGCAAGATGTTTTATTTCTCCCTAGAATTTGCTTTTCTTTTTACCAAAATTAACACAACAAAGGGGTAGATGATTTGATGAACCTAAGGTTCATTAAAAGTCAAATCAACTGAACAATTTAAGAAAAATGAACAAAAGTCAGGTAGATGAACAATTTTAGAAAAAAGTAAAATTTCTCTTTGGTTGCTTAAAGAAGCTAATTTTTATCTCCCACTTTTCCAGCCACTGCTTTCTTTTTTTGCATGTATTTATTTTTACAGGCATGGGAGGTTTTACTGGGCATTCACTTCTCTTATCTCAGTTTTTCCTGCTTGCTTCTCTTTTTCATTTCCATGTGTTTGTTTTCCTGACACGTATTAATCAAAGTCCACATTATGTTGCAGACGGGGCCTGTCTCACTGGGGCTGACATCATGTCCATGTCCTGCGGCCTAGTTGTCCTTCATTTTGGTTTTTAAGGCTACGTTCTTCAATAACCACCACCCCATCACCCCCACCACCAGCACCACCACCACAGTTAGGGGTGTGGGTGAAGTTCACAGGATGTCTGTCACTGTCCCCTTGCCAGCAGCTGGATAATATAGCCAATCTTTGGTCACAGAAGTTTAATGATAAATCCGTATCTGTCATGAGCTGGAATTGCTGCAGGGCACATAGTAGGTAACAGCCTCATACAGGTTTGATGGGCAAATAAAGAAATGAATGTGCAAAGGAATAGAGCTCATAACTGAAGTCCTTAAGAAATGAAGCTCTTTAGGCAAGCACTTCTGTCCATAAGTATAGCCAATTAAGTGTGCACATAGAAGCATGCGTGTGTCCCAGTATCCATTAGTGATTACAGACTGCCGCCTTCAGTTTCCCTGGTGAATTCATATGCAGGCTGACCTGACAGGAACTGCTTGCACTGTGAGTAATCACAAGACTTTCCAGGGAAAAGGATGTCAGGCATGGGGAGTCCATATTTAGCTTTACCTTTAGTACAAAATGACTCTCTATATCCTAACTATTTGAGGGGTCAGCTCTCATTAGAGTTCATGCTTGTAACATAACCTTACAAAATCTGAACTTTCTCACATTAAGAACAAAATCATCTTTGACAAATTTTTGGATTGAATGGTCCAGGCACAGTTCTCCTGAAGTCTATGGGTTTCACGTTCTGCACACGTTCTCTCATTTCGTTGCATTTTTTGCCAGGTAGCTATTATATAGAGCACTTTAGCAGCCTTCATCTTGGAGACATCAAGACCATTATTCCTGTTGTTACTGATTTAGTGTTACAGCTGCTTCCTCTTTATGTGATTTAATTTGAAGTTTCAGCCCACCAGGGGGCTATTGGTCCCCACCTATGCAGCTTTAGAGCTGGCTGCTGTTTCTGCTTGGATGTTATTTCCATTCCTATTCATAGTGATTTTTCCCCTTCTATATTCATCTAGCAACAGCAAGGCACTGTTCCAGGAACTTGCTCTCTCTACATAAGGCGTAACATGGAACCATTTGGATGGAAAAATTATAAATTAAAATTATTCTGTTCATTTTAAAATATTCATATTGTGTTGCTCAAATGCCAGTAACTGGAAAATCATGGATAATGTCCTGTTTTTATAACCTCTTTCAGAGTGTTTTAAAATCTGTTTATGTTGTTACTTAGCCATCTCTTTTCCTGGAGTGGATTTTGTGATAAGATTTAAAAGAAAAAAGGTTGTATGAGTCCAGTGTTTGATGGCATATGTAATATTAAAGATTATGCCACTAATTGCAATCCATTTTTTAAATTGAACAATATTCCATGGACAGAGAATATTTATTAAATTATATTTATAAACTTACAAGACTACAAAGGGAGCCTTTAAACATGCTAGACTGTTTCTTTTGAGTATACAATTTTTTATTAAATTATTAAAACTAAGAAAAGTTTTATTAATTTCTGGAACTATATATGTAGATTAAGAAAACCCACATATTCATAACCCTACTGCTTTTCAAATACTAAAAACATGTGCAACTTTTTAAATGGAGGTTTTGGCTGTTTTCTGCTCTTCTCTTTGCCAGGTCATTGATTCTTTAATTTCAGGAAACAAAAAGCCTATTTCTGTCCTTGTATTTTCTATGTCGTTTAGGTGTAGGTGAGGGCGTGCCTGTCACAGGAAGACAGGTGGGGAAAGAGAACATATTTTCGTGTGGCTTACCTAGTTTTTGATAAAGTAAATATATCTCTTATTCTAAAGGAAAGAATAGTGATTGGTGTAACTTCATGTTTATTTTTCCACCTCTGCAGAACACATTAGGGCGAATGAAAATCTTTTTGCTTCTGTATTCTGTTCGTTTTAAGTTCACATTCATATGAAAGCAGTGTGTTTTATTTGTTGTCTTTCTTGGCTAGGAATATTTAAATGTATTTTAGAAAATCTTCTGTTCTGTCAACTGAAGACAATTTAAAATTATAATTTTGAGATTCTTTCCAAAAGCTTATACTTCTGGTTGAGGCTGTAGCCTTCCTTTGTGTGCCTCGTGTGCGTTGAGGTTCTTCAGAAGCAATAAATCATTTTAGGACGGACAAATTCCACAGGCCCGTTTTATTGTTTGTTGAGACTTGTGAGTCATTTGGCCTTTTGAAATAGTCTAATCCTTTCATTGAATATGCGTTCAGAAACGTTCTGTGTGCCATGCAACCCTGGGTAGCTTCTGTTAAATCTATTTTATTCATTTTAAATAATACTAGGTTATCCAAAAGTTATTTCCTTTTGATTTTTGGAAGGAAGTTATTGTAGGCTGTAGTATTCGAAGTTGGGGTTGTTTATAACAACGATAGCAACAAAACATATATACATTTTCCTAAGGTCTGATGAATGGAAAATAGGATGCAAGCTGTCAGTAAACAGGTTTTCCAACACAAATACACAGTAACCAACTTCTTTGAACAAAGCCATATGATGCACTCTATTCTTAATCGACTCAAAAAGACAAATTAGATAGTTACTACAAGAGAAGTGGATACTACATAATTAATAATTTGTGAGTTAAACCTTAACCACACTTGACATTTTTCCTGGCGTTGGTGACAGACTGATTAGTGAGCTAACTGCTGATAGCACCTATGCTGTGGAGTGACTGCTCAGTTCCAGGGCCGCGGTGCTCAGTGAAATAGGTATTCTCTGCGATGGGACTGAAGCTTTAGACTTGATCAAAGTGCCTGGAAGAAAACATGGCTGAACTATTTGGTTCTGAATGTTAATCGTTCCTTAGAACACACTGATAATTTACAGCACTGTTGTAACTCTTTGGTGTTCATAAAATGAGCTTAATAACCCAGTGCCTCCATGGGATAAGCTGCTTTTTTTTCTGCAATTGAATACACAGACTGCCTGCATAATAATGCTGAGAATACTGCATTGAAAAGAGTGAGCAGCTGTATGATGAAGGAAGCAGCTCTGCAGCAGATTTGTTAATTATCTCCTTTGATTCACAGAGGGTGTTTGTGAGATATGGTTGACCAGTGAAGACACGGGAGCTTATGGCAGAGATATTGGCACTGATCTCCCCGCACTCCTGTGGAAACTGGTTGAAGTGATTCCTGAGGGAGCAATGCTGAGGCTTGGCATGACAAATCCGCCCTATATTTTAGAGCATCTGGAGGTAAGGAAAAGCACCCCGTTTCCGTGCTGACACAGACACAAACCAACCCAGACAATGTGGCAGCCTCAGCGTTATCACATGAGCTTCATTTAAAACCACTTTCACGTTTTCGTGTGGTCCCACATTACCAAGGATGAATTGAGAATTTCAGATCCCCTTCTTTGTCAGTCTGCACATCTTGTTTCCCTTCCTCACCATTAATTACTGTTGCCCAGCTTTCCCAGTGCTTGCCATCTTGTGACAGTTCTTTGTGTTTTGTTTTGTTTCGTTATTTTTACAGCCTTCTGGTTTTCCAGTGCATACATTTGCCTCGGTTCCTCCATTTAGAACCCTTGTCTAGTTCAGGGCTGCTAATACATGGCGTTAATTTTGCATCCAGCAGCAAGCATCACATTACCTGTTTTGTGACTGTTAGCCCTATCGGCGGGATACTGTGCTGTAAGGTTGAGGGTATTATACATTCCATCCCTCTGCCAGGAGATAGTTAGGGGTGAGTTGAATCAAAGAGACACGGGGTTCGGTGTTCTTCCATTTGCTTCTCTTGTAATCCCTGTGAAAAGAGGAGTTGTAATAATGTGCGACCCCTGGTTTCATTTTTATACCTTCCATGGATCAGGAGGCTTCCCTTCAGGTAGCTCACCATTAAACTAGAAAGGTGGACCGTGTGTACAGTTAACGGTGGTATCTGGTGACACATGCCACAGTAAATACGACCAGTGAATATGGACAGGGAGCAATCATGTACATGAGAAAGCATGCGCTAGGACTCATGACTATAATATGTGGAATAAAATAATTATATTAGGCTTGCAGCTATGGATAAGAAATTTAATAAGTGCTATTAGAAAATCATAGGTAAACTATAAGAACAAGTCACATATATTTTTAATCAGGTGTGTTCTTTGCAGTTAGTTTGTGTAGAAAAATAACACTCCAAAAATTTAACAGCAAGTGTAGTTGCTGAAATTTAATGCATAAATGCAAATGAATATTCAAAGATTTAAAAGACTGTTTCTGTTGATTTGATTTGATTTGATTTGAGGCCTGTACTTGTTAAGGTTGTTGCTGAAAAGCCTCCCTAATATCAACAACCTATTTTAGAAATTCTGAAAACAGAGTTGATAGCCATCTGATTGTTAATTATAAATATGTCATGAAGAAATTTAGCAATTTCATTTTTGTTATTTACATTTTCTTAGCCAGATTTTTTAGTAAAGGTATACAATTTATAGGGGGACTTTGGTTCTTTGGACAGTCTGGGGCAGTTTTGATTTGCTATTTAAAAGTAAGTCACAGGCATGTCAATTTTTACTTAACTCTGATTCAACACTTGAAAAAGCAAGTGATTGTCTGTAAAAATCAAATACGCTGAGACTACTGCAGTCTTGACGTGTTTGCAGCAGATATGAGACATGCATCATGAAACCTGGACACGTGCTGGGTGTGGGGTGAGTAGGAAGGGCAGTAAGCCCCACCAATATGTAATCAATTACCAGCTTTGTCAAGGATGGGAGGAACCATAGTGGGTGGAGTCAGAGAAGCTCAGGTAAGGAGTGAAGACAGGAAGAAAGAATTGTTTATTGGCTCTGAGATGACTAACCAAATACCTCTTCAATAAATACAGCACTTAAAATTGCAGATTGCAGAAATTAATACCGTATTTATAGCAAATCCCAATGCTCCCCACCTAAAGTAGTGCTGGTTGTTGACTTCTGAATAGATGCTCCAGGAGAGTGTCTAAAACACCCACACGAGATGATAAGTCCAGCTTTACATTTTACCTGGAAAACTCCAGATGTTTAATTCATAGATTGTGGTTAGAATGATCAGTTCCGATTGCCTTAATATTACCTTTTTAAAATTCTTCTTGTTGTCATTTTCCTCCTATGTTGTCATTTTTCTGGGTCAAGGACCTAGTCATATCCATCTCTGGTTCTGCCCCACCCAAGAATGGCTCAATCGAGTAGTGAATAAAAGAATGAATAAAAGAAGAGCCTTCTTCATAAAATAAATTATAGTGCCCACTCTGTAGTCTTTGAAGTATTAGTGTATTGTCCAGAAGAGTCAGTAGAAGATGACAACAAAGTCAATGAGTTTCTAAGGCGAGAATTTGTCCCCAAAAAAGCTACTCATTCCTGTGTACCTTATAAGTAGGGAGCACATTTCTATGTACTTTTAAGCAGTTCTGTTGTGCCACGTGAAGGGAGAAGGAAATCCAAAGGAAACAGATGAAAATGAAACCAGTGAAGGCATGCAGGAATAGAAGACCCACACCATTCAGAAGTAAGCAGCTTTAAGGTCTGCTTTGGTCACTGACAAAACCTTCACACCTTGGCAGTTCTTCATGTCTCCCTGTGAGGCGAAGAGCCTGGAGTTCTCAGCTTCCACAAGCACATGCTTAGGTAACAGGACAGGTCACTGATCTCCAGAAGCTCCAGTGGCTTCCCAGTGTGGAAAGGACATCCAGGAAGGGAGCCCTAACCTGGCGAGCCTCGGCTTGCACCCACCAATACAGTATATTTCCCCATTTCCCTCTTGCTAGGCTTAGACCACTCTAGAGAAATTGCTTGGCTTATCTAAAGAGTGCTGAAGAGTGTTCACCAATAAGAAAAAAAGGAAACAGGAGAAAAGATGAAAACAAAACAAAAAAACACCAGTGAATGGCAGGTGGGGATTATTTTAAACTGCACGGATAGAAGGAACCCACTCTTGAAATCACTACTGTGATGCTTTAATGCCCTTGCAGTGAGGGATCCTCGACAATCACACTGGTGGCACCCAGCTTTCTCGTGTTTCTGGAAGGTGCTTCACGCTGCAGGCTTCAATCACAGAGCACCTCAGTCAGCCGCCTCCCTTCTTCATCTGTTCACTTCCCATCCACCTCACTCTTGAGATGTTTTTAAAACCCTTGTACCAGCTTAAAACTTTCTATTTTTATTGAACAGTTTAAAGGGGTAATCATTTAAAGGAAAGCACCATCGTTTCTATCATTATTTAAAAGTGTGGTGTGGAAAAATACATCTGTTGATATGCACTTTATTAAATCTTTACCGGAACAAAAGATGCATACTATACTTAACATAGGATGTGCTTTTAAGGTTTTATCAAGAGCTAGTATTATGTGTGGCATGTTATATAGCAGCCATTGAATAAATATGTAGTGAATAAATGGAAGAGAGGAAGAAGTCTTAATCCCTAACTGGCAGGCAGGCAAGTAGTCAAGTGTCTGCAACTTCTACAAAACCTGTTTTTAGCATTTCACTGTGTTAGACAACGTGGGATTCATTTTAAGTGACTGTGTAGCTGACGAGATAGCTCAAGTGTGTATGGAAAACTCTCTGGAATTGAAGAAACATGATAATGAGCTTATGTAATACTTACTAAATTTGGGTATAAAGTAGAAACAGGTAAAATGATAGATTGAAATATTTTACCTCATCTTAAAGTCTGTGATGCCTCTCCATTACCCCTAGGCTAAAGATAAGTTTTTTGGCTTGGCATTACAGGGTTCTTAAAATGCTTCTTCCATTATATCCCGCTGTCTCCTCCCTTTAGCATGCTTATGATGGCTCCTGTCTAGCCTGTAATTTTTTTTTTTTTTTGCCATTTTATACTCCTGAAAGTTTTACTTTTTCTCATTCCATATTTACTGTGTGTTAACAGTTGGTAATAATGCGTTACTCAGATATACTAATAATTGCTACTATGTGTACTGACTAATATAATGTCCACAGAGTTTGCCTTCCTATTGATATCACTAAGGTAGTAATGTTGCCATGTTCTTCTTTAATGAACTCTGACCTTGTAGAAAGGAGATGGCTTGTGAATGTGACTACTCTTGAAACTACATTGCTTGGTTTGCCCTCCCAGTTGTAGGTGGCCCGTAGCTAACGTATTAATTCAGACTGAACATAATACATGTGAACCCAACAAAGTGATGAGGCCACTGACAGTGATACAGTGGCTACTGCTAACTGGCCACCAGATGTCACTGGTAACTTCTTTCAAGACAATAATAATAATAATAATAATAATAATAGTAAATCAGTACAATTTATTCAGTGCTTATTATTTTCAAGAGACCATGCTGATTGCTTTACACACAATATCTGCTTCCCTTCTTATAATAAGCTTGCTGCAAATGCATTATTATCCTTATTTTGTTGACTGAGAAGCCAAGTCTTAGAAAGCTTTAATAATTGGCCAAATTACATTACTAGGAAGCAGCTGAACTGGTTTCTAACCTTGTCTGACTCTGAAATGCTTTCTGCTATACCGCATCTTCTGTGAAGCCTTCCAGATGCTTCCCAGGTTGTTTCCATCTTTTTCACTCGGTCCCGACGTCTCTAGTGCACTCATCCTGGTGAGCCGTGATTACTTATTTACGTGTAAACTCAACGAAACTGTTACCCTCTTGAGGGAGAGGCTCTCTTGTTTCTTTGCATTTCACCGCCTGTGGTAATGTGCACTTACTAAATACATATTGAAAGGTGTGATGGCTCCGAGTTTAGCTGTTCCTCCACTGCATGCCTTTCTATTTTGAACTGTCTTCCTGTCTGTGCTGAGCATCTAGTTTGGGGGGAATTTGCGCATGATTATCATATGTGTTTCTCAATTACAAGCCACACTTCTGTAACTGAGGGATCTGTTTTATTTATTTGGTCTGCTAAAATACCAGCGATAGATAGTATCTGTAGGACCACCTAGAGCAATTGAGCTTAGTGTATGATTATCACGTTTGTAGATTATCTGGGCCCTTAGCTTCTTTATTATTCTGCTTCTTAGTTTTCACTGCTTTTTATAATCTCCATTAGAGAAGTCTTCAGTAAATGGTCAAAACCAGGCAGCTCGTCTTGTTCATAGTTTTGTGGGTTGGCTAGTAGGGAAAAGATTATAAAGCCGTTGACCAGTGAGGGATATGCGAAGTATCTCTGGATTTCTTTTTATCTAAGCTCTTTTGGTTCTCCCTATGTTATGAGTAACTAAAAATAACTGTTATCTCCCTTCCAGTTTCCTGTATATCTTAAAATTGTATCAGAACTTTTTTGTGTCATGTATAGCTTGGTCCACAGAGCGCAAGTTGATCTGGAGTGCAGGTACTTGGTATCAAGGACTTACACTTCAAATTACGAATAAAGTAAATTATTATTTTAAAATTTATATTACTCTGTAAAATATGGCTGAAAAATATTGACACTAATATTCACATTGATATTATACTCCATTTTATTTAGCTTGAATTAAATTGTATAGTTTTCTATAAGATTTATATTTAGTATATTCATGTTATATGGTATGTACTATATAATGTTAATCATAAATAGTGACATTTTAAATGTTCCATCTGTTTTTGGTTGAGCAATCTTGTAATCACCACAACAAATCAGTTTCTCACTAGCCTTGATTTTTGTATGTTTACTTCTAGTTAATTGACCTTATATTCTAACTTAAGTGTATATTTAGCAAAATTAATTTATCTGGCCAAAGACAATAGATATATGTGAAGGACTTTTGTCACATGGTACTTATGAACATTAATAGTATGTTTGGCTTGGCAAACTTTAAAAAATGCCTCATAGTTTTAAAATAAGGACACATTCAGTCCCCGCTGTGCTTCCGTTTCATCAGAGCAATACAGAATTTCCAATCTGAAGTCAACTGTTCACATGGGGTATTTAAGTTTTTCCCCCGAGGAATTGTACTTTTCAGAATGATAGAAAAATATGCAAATAGATTTTGTGTTGTTGTAAACAAAATATTTCCCCCCTTTGATGCACAGAAGGACATTGTAGATGATTTATTTTGAGCAAGGAAACGGACAGGAAAAATCCTTTCTGCCGCCCACCTATGGCTCTTGGGACATGTCAGTGTGTGCGGTTTGAGTCTGACAGTTCGCACCGTTTCTCGCTGATTGTAATTCTCAGGACTTTACTTCATTCTTAACCTGGCATTTGTGAATAACTTTCAAGAGGTCAGTGAAACCTCCAAAACTGGACACCAAAGTTTGTGTCTATCTGAAAATTTAGGGGGAGAAGACCTTCATGAAATATTGAAAGGATTCATATCCATAATAAAAAGTGTATCCGGCTTTACTGGGAGCCTAATTCTGAGATCTGGGAACAGCCCCTCTGGAAGTGAAGATAAGGATGAAAACAATGCCCACCTTATTTGTGCAATGACTTGATTATTTCTGATTAAAAAAAAAGAAGAAATTAACATGCTGCTCCTCATAAACATGGTTGGATTGCAGGCTCCAGCCCACATTCCAGCTCTGCGTCTGTTTGTTTCTGCGATCTTCACTCGTCCACTTGCTCAGGCTTCAGCCCCTAACTCCAGCTTTGGCTGAGAAGCCTAGGCTTTTCTTCAGCTCAGCAGCCCCTCAGAAAGATTTACATAGCTTAATGCTTCTTATTACTGAGCCTCAGTTTGTAATATTCAGTCTGGGTGATTAAGCCTCATGATTACATGCAGACCAGAGGACCCAGAAAAGAAATGAATTCATAAATAGATAGGCTCCGTGTCAACAGATTACTCTTTGTTGCTGCCCTCACAGACACAGTCTCAGTTTCATCAGGAACTGTATTTTCTTTTTTGTCCCAGGTATATTCACAGGCAAATGAACTCTTTGGTGGTTGAATGTTTCTCATGTTAGACATATTGGGTATGTCTGTCTTCCTGGGAAACACAATGGAAAATACCTCGTGAAGAATTTTTATTTATATGACCATCAATAATTTATACATAGACCTACCCTGTGGGCTTCACTGCTGCTCTTGGTTCCAATTTCTTTTCCTGTGCTTTCTTTCTTTTTCAGTTCTAATTTCTGAATTACTAAATAGCATGCATGGGAGTCTAGACTCGGTGTAAGAATATAAATGGTCAAATCATTTTTGGTTATCATAAAATACTTTAGTTCACTTTGTGGTAAAATCTACCTGAACTTCTCAATCACTAATGTCATTTTTTTTCTTTTGCCATTGACATAAGTTGTTGAATATTGCTCATGAAATCCAGTGACATGTGGATATTCATTCCCAAAAGAGATGATCATTTTTTCTGAGAGGGAAAGAACATGGGGATAAAACATGTGTCAAGATGACGAGTGAAAGAGACTCTGCAAATGCTTTGTAAAGAAACTGATGTCACGGTCAGACATCTGGAACCGTGTCTTTCTCTCTCTCTTTTATATATATATATATATATATATATATATATATATATATATGTTATATAATATATTTTATATATATCTTACAAAGCAGAATACATATATGCATACACATTTGTGTAATTCTAGAATACTTGAAAAGCCTGGATATTTACATATTTCAATTGTGGCATACAAATATTCCTATTTCATCTTTTAGTATTCTAGTGTACATTTCCACTTACAAAGGAGGGCATTAGATATGTATATGGTTTAATTTGCACTTTAAAAGGCGTTTCACATTGCCATTCCCCTGCATCCTTAATTTTTTTCACAGGAGTAGCTGAGAAGGTTCCATGTCACCTGCCAAAATTAGTATAGTTCAAATTCCACAATACACCGGTTGTGGGCTTTATCTTCCTCATTAATTTAGGAAGTCAGTTCTGCTCAAGCCACTGAAAAGCTGTCTTTGACTTTCTTTCATAAGCACAGAAGACAGCTAACACATAAGGCAATCAACATAGTTTCTTTTGCACTTTATTTTGATTCTAAGTTCATTTCTGTATTGATTTCTTTGCTCTGTTAGCCTATGAAAGGTTACCTTAGGCACTTGCTAATTCAGCACTTACTAAAATGAAATTCTCATACTTTATATCAGGTGGATAATGGAATTTTCATGTGATTCATGGTGTAGAACAGAAAGGTTGGTAATGAAGTTAATGGTTTATAGAATAGTTGAGCATTCTGAACGTTTCTCAGAAAGTAAAGTGCAGTTTCTTTGCTTCTGCTAATTTCCAGCCTACTAAATTGTTTGCTGTTTTCAGGGCCAGCTTGCGTTTGTCCTTTCCCCGCGTCTTCCTTTGCCTACCACAAAAATAATCCACCTGAAAATGTTCAGCTTTCAAAATTGAAGTTCAAAATTCTTTAATGTCATTTAATAGAAAGTAATGATTGTACCCTGAACTGGAGAGGTAAATGTTTTTAAGTTATTATTGTTAAGAACTCCTTTATTTATTCTCACGTGTTGTAGCACAACTCTTAAACAGAGTATACTAGGCATGAATGGATTGTGTGCTGAACCATTTTGGCATCAGACGGTGTTACGTGCGGGCCAGAGAGAGTGAAACTGTTTAGGGTAATGTTGAGAGTTCTCCAATTATTCATTATTTAAGAGGCAAAACTATTCTCTCTCCTTTTATACATTTTTTTCATAGTTATAGAAATCACTGAAAATGTGCTATATGTAAAGCATTGTTTGATTAGAAAAAGTGTGGATAAGTCTGTCTCTAATATATGGCAACAAAGAATTAGCTTTTGAAAAGTATATCTGAAAAGTAAGTTTTATATCAACTATTATTATACAGTGTCATGTGGAATATCAGCCTACATTTTGATCAATTGAAATTTTAGATATTAATCTTTTAATTGACTTGCTACTATATTTTCAGACTTCATTTTTCCCACCTCAACAGTTCCTAGTTATTTCTGTTTTTTAATCCTTGATTGCTGCTTGTATATTAGATTCCTGAGGTTGCTAAAACAAAGTGCTACAACCTGAGTGGCTTAAAATAACAGGAATTTATCCTTTCACAGTGTTGGAGGCCAGAGGTCCCAGATCATACCATTGGCAGGTTAGTTCCTCTCTTGAGGCTCAAGGGGAGAATCTCCAGTTTTTCTTTCCTAGCTTCTGTTGGTTACTGGCAGTCTTTGGCGTTCTTTGGCTAGTAGACACATCACTGAAATCTCTTTCTCAATTTTCACATGGTTGTCTTTTCTGTCTCTGTGTACAAACATCCTCTTCTTCTAAGGGCACAAATCATTGGGTTAAGGCTCGCCCTAATTCAGTATGACCTCATTTAAACTTTATTACAATCTGCAAAATCCCTATTTCCAAATAAGATATTTTTGGGAAATATCAGAGATATTACAGGTTTGGATTTAGACCATCCCAGTAAAGTGAGTATCACATTAAAGCAGGAAACTTTTTTATTTTTTTGCTGGTGGAGGGTCTTGCCTTCAATTTGTTGAAAGAAAGAAAGAGAGAGAGAGACAGAGAGAGAGAGAAAGAAAAAGAAAGACTTCTGAGGTGTAAAAAAGCAGAGACCAATTAAACAAGGTATGATTGTATATTATCCTACTGCCTTCTGGCCTGATTTCTGATGTAAAATCAATTATTAATCTTAATGAGGATACACAATGAGCTGCTACTCTCCTGCTGCTATCAGGAATCTTTCTTTGTCTTCCAGCAGTTTATGAGATGTCTAGATATGGATCTCTCTGAGTTTATCCTACATAGAGTCTATAGAGTTTCAAGGATGTATGTAGATTAATGTTTTTCTTTAAATTTGTGAGTTTCGGCAATTATTTTTTCACATGTTATTTCTCCCTTTTCTTTCCTCTCCTTCTGGACTCCATATTATATATACATCGGGGTGCTTTATGGTGTCCCACAGATTTCTGAGATACTGTTAATTTTTATTCATTCTTTTTTCCTTTCATTCTTCAGACCAACAAACCTCAATTGGCCTGCCTTCAAGTTAGCTGATTCTTTCTTCTACCTTCCTAAATCTGCTGCTGAGTCTAATTAGTGAATTTTTAAAATTTTAATTTTTGGCCCTGGCTGGTGTAGCTCAGTGGATTGAGCTCGGGCTGGGAACCAGGGGGTCCCAGTTTGATTCCCAGTCGGGGCACATGCCTTGGTTGCAGGCCAGGTCCCCAGTGAGGGCCATGTGCGGAGAGGCAACCATACATTGCTGTTTCTCTCCCTCTCTTTCTCCTTCCCTTCCTCTCTCTCTAAAAATAAATAAATAAATAAATAAATAAAATCTTTAAAAAAATTTTTAATTCTTGTACTTTTTACACCAGATTTACTATCTGGTTATTTTATAATTTCTATCTCATTTTTGATATTCTATTTGGTGAAACATTGTTTTCATGCTTTCCTTTAGTTCTTTAACAGATAATTTTCTTTACTTTTTTGAACATATTTAAAACAATGACTTCAAGTTGTTGTGTAGTAAGTATCTGGGCTTCAATATCTGGGCTTTTGCCAGGACAGTTTCTATTGACAGTGTTTTCGTTGTTGTTGAACACAATTGAATATACATTTAAATATAACGTGGCAGCTCTGGAAATCAGGTACTTCTCCCTCTTCAGGGTTTTGTTGTTGTTTAATGAATGACTTTTCTTAATTCTGGAGCATCTGTATTCTTTGTTATGTGTGGCCAGTGAAGTCTCTACCTAATTAGCTTAGTGGTCAGCTAATGATTGGACAGAGATTTCCTTAAAGGCCTGGAACGAATCAGTTTCCCAGTCTTTTCCCTTTGTGTATACTGGAGCATGCCTTCAATGCTCCGTTAGGGTGCTTACAACTCTATACTTACCTTCACTTCTGCTTGTGCGAAATCTTAGGTTTAGCCAGAGGTGAGAGCTGACAGCCTTCTCAGGTCTTTACTGAGCATGTGCACAACCTGGACATACACACAGTCCTAGGTATGCACATGACCTTCTAGAAATGTTTGTGATTTTCAAAGCCCCCTTTGTGCATCACATTCCCTAGCTTTTCTTTTTAAGCTCTTTGGTTTGCTTATTGTTTGCCCTAACTGTTATTCACAGCTTGAGGCAGCCATTCTGTTAAACAATTACAGCTAATTATTTTTGACAAATGCCCCTGGGGAAAGGCTGTTCTCACCGGGTGCCAGGTCAAGTTAAATAAGCAAACCCTGTGTGTGAAGTCTTCCATGGAAGCAGCAGACAGATAAATAATGCCCGTTTTCTGGGAGTGGGCCCTGAAGGAGCTGCACCCCTCTTCTGCCCCCTCCAGAGGCTGCCAGACTGCTGGTTTTCTCCGTATTCGGAGGCTGTTGGTTTTCAAGGCTGCCACAGAGCCAGGGAGTGGGAGGTGAGGAAAGGGCAGGTGTAAAGTGCCATATAGTTTACTGTTATTAGATTCCTCCATTTTTAAAACATAATTGCTCCCCAGATTGCTGCAGGCCTTTAGTTAATATTTAGAGTTCTAAAAAAGTTGATTCTGACCATTTTTGCCACTGACCTTATTGCTTTCACGGAGCAGAAGATTTTCAGAGGTCTTTATTCTGCCATTCTTCCTGATGTTAGTATACAGTGTTTATGCCTTGAAATGGACTGCCTCTGTGTCTGTCAGGCCATTAGTGTGTGAGGTCGAATCAGTTGTTCTGCTCAATTTTTGTGTTCCATCTGCCCTCATAAAGCTTTTGAGGAGGAGCACACGTCATTAGCAGATTGTGGACAGCAGAAGATCACTATTAATTGAGTCAGTGGCCTGTGGAAACATCAGCCTCACGGAGAGCACAGATAGTTACAGAATAAAATGCTTGCTTCATTAGACCCTCATAGCTCTGGGCACCACATGGAAGGTAATGTGGCATGTGCATAGATCTGGCCTATGACAATTAGTTGCTTTCCTCTTTTTTTTAATTGATTTTTATTAAAAACTATTAAATATTATTTTGTTACTTCTATTCTGATAGGTAATTTAACTTTGCAATCACTGTTTTTTATGTTGTTGAAGCTGCTTTTGGTCTCAATTCATGAAAATACTCTGTTTTCTTGGTAGATAATAACTTCTTTACAATGCCGTGTTCCATCCTCCGTATAGTCTTCCAGAAAGCTTTGTGCATCAACAGATTAGGTATTTGTTATTTAGGAAGTAGATGTTTGCTGCTGCTGCTGCTCTTCTAAACTAAAAAGATATCAAACTTGTAATTAATAGTAAACTTTAAAATTTTCAATAAACTACTGGAAAATATTGGTTACTGAAGAATATTTAATTCTTGGAAGTAAAGAGTCATTTCAAAATCTTTAGTACATTGTTTTACTGTCATGGAAATACAGATTTTAAAGTGCCTCAGCTTTATCACTAACATTTTTGTTAAAAATATCTTTATGGTGTTTTTATTTGTTGTCCTTCTAACTGAATGAGTCATGAGAGTATTGACGTGTTCACAGAAGCAGAAGAGCTGAGTCTGAATTACTTTTGTCGTTAATCTGGCAGATTTTCGAATCATGATCACTCTGTCCACATGAGTTTTTCGGAAAAGGGAACTCCATTTTGAAGGGATTGAGCAGAACAAGACCGATTTTTAAATTTTCCATTTGAGCTCTAACTCTGGGCCTTCTAAAATCTTTTCAAACTCATTTTATTTGATGTGACTCAAGATTTGATGTAGAACCTACAAGAAAAAAAATAGCATTTCAAAAAATTGTGCTACTTTATTACCTGGAATTTGGTGTGAAACACTGGCGTTGACAGCTGTATCATATTTATATGCCCCTGTGTCCGAATCCCGAGGCAGAGGGGCTTTCTCTTTCTGTAGTACGCGTGGGGAAATCACTTGCTTGACTTGCATCCTCTACCCAACATTTGAGAAAGAGACATTTCTTTTGGATATCACGGCTCTCTGCAGTGAAAATGCCTTTCATATTGCAAATAATAAAGTATAAAAATGAAATTTACAGCAAACGATATTGCAGAGATCTCCCTGTTGTTCAGGGAATCGTTGTTCTGCAAACAGATTCTTCTCCTTCACTGCCCACGGCCCTGGAGGGCACCTGGAGATCATTTCGGTGGCTGGCTCCCTGAGGCCGCAAACACGTCCTCCAGCATTTGCCCCTGACCGCACCAGGCTCCTGCACTCGCCACCCTCTCAGCCTTTGTAGGTCTCCCAGGCGCAGCTACTCTTCTTCTGTGGACTCTCAGTTTTATCAGCGGAAGACTGTCCGGTGCTCACACCTCTCCTTTTCCAAGTCCTTGCTATTTCTGCAAAGAAGTTTTCAAAAGAAAGGATAAGTTATAACCTACTTCTCTTCCTCTTCACCATAAGCCTTGCCCACCTTCACCTCTGTTCATTTCCTTACTTTCAGGTAAATTGATTTCATGGGTTACTGGTGAGTTAACACATGGACCGCCGTGTGGTATGCGAGGGCAGACCTAAAAAAACCCAGAATTATCCTCTGGAGGGTGGGCCCCTTGTAGTATGGGCATCCCCCCGAATGAGTGTTCTAGGAGCCCATCTGTATCAGTGTACCAGCTGGTGCTGTTGTGAGAGGTTGTGTTTGGCTTCAGTGAAATTTTTTTGAAGACTCTTTGAATGTGTTTGTTCAGGTCATGATGGGTGATTTACGAGCACACTTGCTGACACCATGCTGAGTGTTCATCAGTTTTTGACCAAAAATGGCATGACCCCTGCACCCCACCTTCCCTATTCACACAATCTCACTTGAGAGGCACTTTTTTGTTCCCCCAGATGAAAAAAACACCTCAAAGGGAAACATTTTGCTGGTGTGAAGGAGGTGAGGCCCCCCAAAAGAAGAAACGCTAAAAGACATCAAAATTGATGCATTCAAAAACTGTTTTGAACAGTGGAAAAAATGTCTTGATAGCTGTATTGCATCGAATGGAGAGTACTTCAAAGTAGACTGAAGTTTAAACATGTAAGAATAAATATACAATTTTTTATAAATAAATTCAGGTGTTTTTGAGTCCCACCTCGTATCTTATGGGCCTCTTTTCTCTTAAGAAAGCAATTTAGATTTTAGAACTCAGAGAGAGTCACGGAGACAGAACTGAGTGTTGCTGATCGTCAGAGCCTTTCTTTGACCACCCCAGTTGTGCTCCTGGTTTGTGTGGGACTGGGCAAATTTCCACATTTCTCTGGGCTTCGATGTTTTCAGATTTAACCGGGACATAATAGCAGTTGCCTTGTACCTTTATAAAAATTGTCAATGCTATTAATTTGAGATTTTGTTTTAGCCTAGAATAAAGTAACATCGGCAGAACAATGAATTAATATTTGTAGAATGCTTAGAAGTACCTGACACATAGAAGGTGCTCAGTAGTTATTAGCTATTAATATTGTTATTATTTAAGAATTTTATAATTTTACTTAAAAACAATGCATCAAATCTGAAAGTACAGAATTTGTATTATTTTGAAGGGATTGAGCAGAACAAGATCGATTTTTAAATTTTCCATTTTAGCTCTATCTTTTGGATCAGAAGTTTCCAACTTTTGAGTATTTTCTCATCAGAAAAAATGGAGCAAAGCGAAGGCTCGAGACCTCCAAGGGGAGGAGAAGGCGGTCTAGTGAGGGAGCGCAGCAGCTCACGCTGGAAATGAGGCTTCCCCAGGGCGGTGGGAGGAGGGGCGGCAGAGAGGTCTCTCTCTGCGGGCAGGCGGAGAGGGAGGCCAGTGTCCCCGGGCCTCTGCTGTAGTGCTGCCCTCTTGCGTTTGCCCAGCGAATGTCCGTGAGATTCATTCGTGGGTATTGGGACCGTTTCTGTTCCGTTGTTGTGTAATGTTCCACCACGTGAATATCAGACAGGTTGTGTATGATTTCCAAATTTCAATGATTATGAATAAAAGCTTATGTGAACATTATTGTATGTGTCCTTTTGCAGACATAGGCAGTCATTTGTCGAGGCTACACACTCAGGAGTGGACTTGCTGGGTCATAGGGAAGGCATGTGTTTGGCTTTAATAAAACTGCCATCCTTGTATGAGAGTTGTTACTGTTCTCTTAAATAGACTTTTGAAGAGCTAAATAAAGACACTTCAACAGATGACCCAGTATAATATTCTCCCTGAAAGGGGAAGTGTCTGGGATTGGTTGTGAGTTAGTTCTTTCCAAAGTGTAGTTAATGTAATGCCTATTCAAAAGAATGAAAAGCCCAAAATATAGCAGATCTATTTATGTTAGATATATTTATATGATTGCAGATTGAATAATTGAGCAACATAATTGGTTAGAAAGCATTCTGATATAATTTACTTAAATCTATAAGAAAAAAATTTTATTATAAAACCTTACCATAAAATACAATAAGACAGCACTATTCTGAAAATCTGATGACCTTATTTCTAACCCTAATTCTAACTCCACATAACTGTGTGACCTTAGGTAAGCCATGTAACCCTTTAAATCTTTGTCTTTGTCCAGAACCTAGTAGTGATGGGAGGAGAATTTGTATTTCTCTTAGGTTCTTTCCAATTTTTTCTTATATGATATTTAATAAGTCACAAAGTTATTTAATATGTGTTATTAATAAATTAACATCACATGTCTAATTAATAAATTAATTTCTACTAAAGGAAAATAAGTAGTTACAGACTCAAAGACATGAAATGAGTTTAAATTTTAGACTGCTATACAATATAGGATTTACTAAACCAAAAATGTATGTTCTTAAAAAATAAAACACTAAAAACTTCACTGGCAACTACTTTAGGTCTGTAATATATCACAGATGTGTCTACTCTGCTACATCGCAATCAGAATCCTAAAGGACATTCCACATACAGTGTTGCAAAGGTTCAACTTTGGACTGGGTTTTGTGAAGTCAGCTTGAAACAAATCAGCGGGTCTGTGGCTCTTCACATCCTCCACTGGTTCAGTTTCACATGTGGCTAGTGTTTCTCTTGCAGTTGTTAGTAGGTGCCACAGTAGGAAAAAGGGCAATCAGCTGTTTCTGTTACGATTAAAGGTAGAATTTTCTTTCGCAGTGGTAGAATTTTCTTTCGCAGTCTTACCCTTTCAAGATTTGATTCCTTTATTACATCCAGATGGGACTAAAGGAGGCCTTATATTGTATTTTTTCTTACTGCAGAATATGTAATTTTATCTGGTAATGCAAAATACTTTGTGAAAGTATAAACAGGAAGCAGATGTTAGTTAATAGTTTTACTACTGAGTGATGAAATGTAAATTCTTTTTGAAGTAGACAGTGGGAATTTCCCTGTCATGTTACACATTTTAGCATTCATTAAAAAATTTAAATGAATTTAATCATTTTATTATTGGTTGTTGTTTCAGAGACAAATATAGTAAATATTCTAAATGTTTAAATATTCTATTTGTTTAGAAAATCTATTTGGGGCAGGAAACTTAAGATAGGTTCTGGGACTAGAGTACCATAGTATTTTAGCAATATCCTTCACTCTACAGCTGATTTGCTTTGTTATATGACCACCTGGCATTTGCTTATCTTAAAGGTTTTAACTTTAGGCTACTATAATATAGTAATACTCATAATTAGTCTTTCATATTTACAAATGATGACAAATTATTTTGGTTAACTTTTCAGTAAAAATTCTCTTATATAAAAAGTTAAGATGTTCATCAGTGATGCATGGGTAAGGAAGATGTAGTATATATAGCTAATGGAATATTATTTAGCCATAAAAAAGAAGGAAATCCTGTCATTTGTGGCATGCTCAATGGACCTAAACAGCATTATGCTAAGTGACTTAAATCAGACAGAAAAAGACAAATACTATGTGATCTCACTTATATGTGGAATTACACACACACACACACACACACACACACACACCAAGAGCTTATAGATACCGAGAACAGATTTGGTTGTTGCCAGAGGTGGGGTTTGGCGGTGAGTAAAAGGGCAGAGGTGGGTAAAGATACAAACTTCTAGTTATAAAGTGAGTAAGTCCTGAGGATCTCATGTATGGCATGGGGAGTATAGTTAACAATACTATGTTATATATTAGAAAGTTGCTAAGAGAGTAAACCCTAAAATTTCTCATCACAAGAAAAATAATTTTGTAACTACTTGTGGTGAGGGATGTTAACTCTGTTTATTGTGGTGATCATTTTGCAGTGTATTCAAGTATGAAATTATTATGTTGTTCACTCAAAACATAATATGTCAATTATATCTCAGTTTTTAAGAAATGACTGAAAATTGGATTGTGGTGATGTTGTAATACTGCACAAGTTTACTAAAATGTCATCAAACTGTACACTTAAAAAAACAAGACTATAGCCTTCAAGCTTAAAATGCAGAAATTTAGGTATAACTCTCTAAAGTTGAGGTTTACCTTGAAGCACGTACACCAGATCATTGAAAATCCCAAAATGAGAATTGTGGATACTGAGCCTATAGTTTTTCCCACTTAAACACATTGGCTCTTGGTAAAAATGAGTTGTTTTTCAACTTAATTCAACAAAAACATGCCAGATATTTTTTATGTATGATGTAGTGGGAGAATGTGGGGTGGTATGAATTAAAATATAGAATGTTATAATTGCTTAGTGGTGGTACAAAGTGCTCTAAATGAGAATTGGAAAGAAATTTTTAATTTTTGTGGACATTGGGGAACATACTTTTAACAACTTTCAAATATGCAAAACAATATTATTAACTCTAGTCTGCATGCTGTATAAACATCCCCAGGACTTTATCATTTCATAACTGGAAGTTTGTACTTTTGACCACCGTCACCCGTTTTGCCTACTTCTCAACCTTCTGCACTTGGGAGAATGATTGACTGCCGTGTGGGTGGGTTTTAGTCGGCAGGGAGTGGTATCTCAGGGGTGCAGAGCTGCGTTATAGGCTGAGGAAGGCATTTGAACTGGGGCGCAGGTCTGCCGCCTGGCTGGGCGAAGCGGAGGCGTCGTTGGAGTGGAAATCCGGTTCCTCGGAGGTGGCGTGTGTGATGAGGGACGGGAGCTATCGGTGGGAGCCGAGGTCGGGAAGCCTGAGTTCTGTGGGGGCAAGAATGCGCTTCTAAGGTGTCGGGATTTTGTGTTTTGTAGACCAGTGAGTGGTACTGAAACTTTTGCTCGGTATTACCCCCAAATAATTTTTAAAATCCCGTGTCACCTCATACATTTTTGGACTGATACTGAAATCTTTCATGGCAAGTTTAAACAGTTTCAATAGATGTAATCTCTGGCCTGTTTTAAATATGAACTTGTAAAATAAAATTGTTACATCACTCAGATGTAGTCAATGAAATATAAAAAATAGGAAAATTTACATTATCTTCTTTTTAACTGGAATTTGAATTTCCTTTCTACTTTTTGCACAGAATTCTGTCTAACATTTTTAAGCTTCAAAGTCTTATTCATTATTCTACCATTCTTTTGTATATCAAAATATGTGTATAAGTTAAAGTAATTATTAATGTGACCACATGCCTCTAAATATTTTTTAAAATACCTTTTTACTGAGTTATTAAATTATTATATTATGAAAACTATAAATATTAAGCATAAATGTGCAACTTTACTATAAATGCAGTATTTAATGAAATAGATTGTGATGGGGGCAGACTGGGAACATGAAGTTGCTTTGAAAAAACAGCTTTACTAATTACTGGATTGGTGAACTGAAGGTGTTCAGTAAAGGTGAGAGGGACACCCAGCATGAAGCCTCTTACCAGGAACAAGTCGGTTTTAGGAAAGAATACAAGTGGAAATTGAAGACCTGGAAAGGGATTCATTTTTAAATGACCTTTGACTGCTAGTGTATTTCCCTCCAGGAACACTCTGCTCCCATTTGAAGGTCTTCACCTACAGCGTGGTTTGTAAGAAGGAAGCATGTGACTTGGACAGTGCAAGGGATGTTCAGAGGGAGATGTGGCAAAATATCAGACTTCTGAGGGTTGGTTAGTATAAGAAACATGTAAAGAAATTTAGAGGTTTTAAAACTCTTAACTGGTCGGGTAAAGGTTGTAGTGCTTTGGCAAGGAAATACGGAGTTAATTCTTCTTCATTGAAATATAATTGACATAACATTACGTTATTGGTTTCAAGTGTATAACATAATTCTGTATTCATATATGTTTTGAAATAATCACCACAATGTCTGGTTAACATCCCTCACCACACATAGTTACAAATTTATTTTCCTGCGGTGAGGACTTTTAAGGTCTACTTTTTAAAGAACTTTCAAGTACACTGAACAGTAATGTCAGCTCTGGTCTGCGTGCTGTGCGTAACATCTTCACGATGTCATCGTTCGTAACTGGAGGTTTGTACCTTTGACCTCCTTCACCCGTTTTGCCCGCTTCCCAACCTTCTGCATTGGGCAACCACCAGTGTGGGCTCTGTATCTGTAAGTCCAGTTTTTGTTTGTTTTGTCTTAATTCCTCAACTAAGTAACATCATACAACATGTGTCTTTCTTTCTTTGACTTACTTCACTTAGCATCAACGTCCATTCAGGTTGTCACAAATAGCAGGAATTTATTTTTTATGGCTGAATAATATTCTACTGTGTATGCATACCACCTTTGCTCTATCCATTCATATATACTGAGATTGTTTTTAAACGTGTGTGTGTGTGTGTTTATATATATATAAAATCATTGAATGTAGAAAGTCATTTGATAGGTTATTAAGGAAATAAAATTATACATACAGAGGGGAGTATCCTATTTGTTTTAAATTTTTAATGAGTTGTTTTAAGGTGTAATCCTTATACCTTTGAGGGGTTGGCTTTTCTTTTGTCATTTTACTCAGCTGAAAATATTTCGGAATGTTTATTATACACAGGAAGACTCTGTACTTGGGATAGATTTCTGCGTCTGGAATGTGTGCTCCCACTTCTTCATACAGTTTCTTCAGGGACACCATTTTCAGAATAGTATCCAGTTCTTTCTAGATACTCTCTTTAAACTGTGCCAGTTTGGGTAATTCTTTGGGATGTTAGTGTCCTGAGAAGATGGGACAAAAGGAATGAGCCACACATCATACAGAAAGCCGTTCATCGTTACCATCACCCTCTATCCTGGTTCACTTCAGCACACTACACATTTTGTTCAACTCATCTTTGACACAGTTCTTTCTTTCCCTGTCTATCTTTGATGTTCTTAATATCTGGCTAATTTTGAAATATTAAAAAAGACAATACTTGATTTAAAAAATCACTTTTCCGCCCTGACTGGTGTAGCTCAGTGCATTGAGTGTGGGCTGTGAACTAAAGGGTCACCAGTTCGATTCCCAGTCAGGGCACATGCCTGGGTTGCGGGCCGGGTTCCCAGTAGAGGGAGCACAAGAGCCAACTGTCTCTGCCTCTCTTTCTCCTCATCTTTCCCTCTCTCTAAAAATGAATAAAGAAAATATTTTTACAGACAACTGTAATTGAACAACAATAAAGTAATAAAAAATCTTTTTAAAAAATCACTTTTCTTATCTAAGACAGAGGGAAATTATTAGCATGTAATGTGGTACGTATTTTCTTAGTCATTGTTATTTAGACTCATGTTTATCCAGATCTGATGCCAGTTAAACATAGTGTATTAATAATATATAATACATTTGATGACTGGAAAGATGAAGTTCAATGCCTGCTCTGCTATCCTTTTAAAAAATACTTTAGTCCTATACAATAGCACAATTTAAGATCTGAAAATTCTTATGTAGGAAGTGATTACTTCAATTGTAATTAAGTGGAATTGTGCACAAAGGGGTGCATCAGATTTTTGTATGTGTAGAGGCCACATACTTTGACAGAAAGGAGGAAAATAAAAAAATCTTCATTTTCCTCTCTACTCTGAAGATGTCTGTTTTAATTACATAGAATTTTAACTTCTGTTTGATTAAAAATAACACGAAAAGTAATAAGTAGCTCAAGTCTTAAAATGTAAATTTGGCTCATCAATTGGAAATTTTTCCTGATCCTTCTTTACATGCTACCAAGCTATCCAACCCCATAACTTTGGAGCTATGGTGTTTAAAAAAGCAGCAGGTTAGAATCGCAGATTATATTCTGACAGGGTGTTCTTAGACAAGCTAGCCTCCCATGCAGTGATGTTTTCATTTCTGTTTCAATTAAAGAACTGACATGTAAACCAATTTTACCAGGGAGAAACAATAAAGCGAAACAAACAGGCGATATGCCCTTCTTTATTGCCTTATAAATATTATGTATCCGTTTATCACTTTACACTCAAATTTTATATTGTCCAGTAGCAAAAGACTACAGAGGTCCTATTAATTTATTATATAATTTCAAGTAATGTAATAAGCCATTTAATTCCTACATTTTGAAACATTTTTAAAAATCCACACATTTCTAAGAAGTCCGGCATAAGGACAAGTTTGCAAACTAGCAAAATTAAATGGTGTTTGAGGTTATGTTGTATGTTGGGGGGACTGTTTTCCACTGCTGCTTTCCAGCTCCGCTCCCAGAAACAGTTGATTGTAACATCTCGTGGGAATTAGTTTGTGCTGTTCCTCGGGAGTGACTTCAGATTTCAGGAGGACCATGTGTCAGTCCACAGAAATGACGCTTTTGTTTGACATTAATGGAACAGTGTGTAAGGAAGGAAAAACTTTTTTTCTCTCCCTTTTTAGGTTCTACATGTGGGGTTCTGTAAATTAGACTGGCCAAAGACAGTTAACAAGAGAAAAACAAAAGTTTATTGACATGTGCATCACACAGAGATTGTACCCAGAGATCGATAACCCAAAGTAGTATTTAGAACTTGGGTTTTTATACCATTTTGTGCTAAAACGGAAGAAGAGAGATTTGAGGCTTCAAGATCAGGGAGACGAGTTGCGGGAAAGTGACCAGAAGAGGTGTGGTATACACAGGTTGTCAGTAAGATTTGTTACGCAGACTTACGTCTCGACTCCACCGTTGGTTAAGAGTTGTTAAAAGTAACCCTCTTCCTAATGGGAAATTTCCATCTTTCCATTTCCCCCCCAAATTTCTATTTTTCAATAGCAGTATTTTTACAGAAGGAAAACAGCCCTGTTTTAGAGCTTCTTCTGGGCCTGCTGGTTCTCAGTGGCTGTTAGCACAAAATAATTCCTAGGCCAAAGAGGCATATTTTGGGGGTGGCATGTTCTGGCACCTCCGAGAGTCGCAGTGATGCTTTACCTTCTGGCTCTGCTGTGCCCTTATTCTTAGGTTGAGTGAAACTACTAGGTCTGCTCAGAAATTAAGTGAGATAGTGAGAGTGACCAGCACAGTGTCTAGCACAAAAGGTTGCTACCTGCTGCTGCTATTATTGCTGTTACCACTGTCCCACTAACCATGTGTAATTTGGAAAGAGCTGGGAGCATTTGTGGTTCCTGAAATAATAATTCTCATTAAATGATTACTTAATCATTTGGCCCATGCTTTTAAGATCAGATGTCTTAAAGGACTTTTAAGAATTCCCTTTATAATAAATTTGGGAGATGGGAAATTGCCCATCCTTTTTTTCCCCTTTTAATTTCATTCTCAATTTTATGTTCTTTTTGAACAAAGGAATTTCTTTCGTGTGTATCCCCCCTCACCCCGCCCCCCATACACACACCCTCGTCACAGCTCCAGGGACAACAGTGCTCTAATGGTAAGAACTTCTTCAGGAATGTTTTGATGATTCTTATCTCTGATTCTCTTTTGCTTGTTTTCATATTCAGATTTTTTTCTCCTGTTATGCTAATATGGCACCATTTTGAGCCCCCTTGAGAGTAAGTGCCTGGGTGATTTGGGACCTGCTTAGAAGAAAGGTTTTCTTCTTTCATTTTTTTAAGAATTGAGTTTGCATATTGTCAAAAAATATTATTAGCTTAATATTTTGGCCCTTGAAAATTATTTAAATTTTTCTAAGCCAACAAGATAGTATCAGATAAAATTTTCTAATCTAATTATTCCAAGATGATAGTAAAGAGTAATGATTCCTTTTTGACAGTGATTGGCTTTCTCCTATTTTTCTGTTTTCCAAAATCTCAAAAATGAATATTTATTACTTTTACAAGATAGAAAATATTCTTTTTTAAAAAAGAATTGTGTTGTTTTCATTATTTTAAGTACATTAGTTATCTTATGTATCTTTTTTCTAAAAGTATGTGACAGATTCAGCTTCATAAAATCAATAAGCCCACCCCCTTCAAATGATTGATTCTCTCTTTAAAATGATTTCAACAAAGAATGTTACACCTGGTATTGTGGGAGAAGGGAATAACTCCTTCTTCCTTCCTCTGTTTCTTTTCTGTCTGGCTGAGTAATCAAAGCAACGTGGAATAGATTGACAAAGGAAAATAAAATTTAATGTTATATGCATGGGAATCGCATGTACATGAGACGGTCCGAGACCCCACATACAAGAGGTTCACAAACAGGGCAAACGAGGTGTTGGCAATATTCTGAGCTAAGGGTGAGATGAGGCACCTCGGGGCTTCAGAGGGTCATTGAAGGAAGATAAGAGATGTTCAGTAATTAGAAGCTTGCCCTGACCTACAGATAAATAAAAAATTACTGGTTATCTATGATCATCTCTTATTATGGGCAAGGTTTCTAATTCAAATTCAGCTAGATAGTTAAGGGGGTGGGAGGTGGGCAGAAGTTTCTCTTGAGCCCACAGGGTCTTGGTTACCTTTAGCTCAAAATAATTCATGTACCACAGAGCCACGTGTTGGGGTGACTCCTTCTAAACCCCTGCAGTGTATGTGTTAAGAGACTAAATAGGTAGAGAATCTTTTAAGTGATCCCCAAGTATACTTCTTATATTTCCCAAAAGTACCTTTAAAGACATTATCACTATTAGACTAAAAAAGGACAACTGATATGATAGGCCACTGTATTATTTTATGAAATAGACAGCCTTGTATGTCACATACTAGGTAGTATGTGTTACATTGCAGTTTGCCTGGAATTTTTTTATTATTTAGAATTGAACACCATTTGTGGTGAAACCTCCTGTTGCCCATATAATAGTAGATTTCTTCCTCCCTGTTCTTCATAATCAACACGCACTTCCATTCCAGTATTTATTGAAAATTGGTTAAGAAAAATGATGCTGCAGTCTGATATAGTCTTAGGTTCTAAATCCAGTTATTCCACATACTGTTCTTCATTTCGCACATAGTATTTTGAACACCTCCAAATGTTAGTTTCCTTCTTGACTAAAAAGACAATGTGTCTGTGGGATGCACTAGGTTATATGCTGTATAGCAAATAATCTTAAGAACTCTCGGTGGCTTATGACAACAATGTATTTCTTGCTCATGCTGTTTGTCTGTCATGGGTTGGTTGAAGCTCTGTTTAAATAGTCTCCACATTAGAACTTAGACTGTATAAGAGGGGGAAGACAAGAGACGTAGTGAGTCACAGGCTTTACAACTTTTGCTCAGAAACAGAGACTCTCCTTCCCCATTTTATTGACTGTTGCAAGTCACACAGCTACTCCTGAGCATAATGAGGCAGTGATTGTAATACTTCCACAGGGACAGAAGCCAGAATATTTGGCAAACACTGATACAATCTATCACAGAAATAATAAAAATTCCTATGTCCAAGTGAGTGGTCTGGTGTGATTGACATAAACGCCTAGGACAGTGCTGGACACAAGGAAGTGCTCCACTGCCAAAGGAGGTGGTGTGTTTACGTGCTTGTAGAACTCAGAGGAGGTTATTGTCTTCTCTGCATCCCCAATTCTAGAAACATAGTTTGATATTTAATAAATACTTGCTTACCCACATTATTTTGTATACCGCGCAATCCTAACTAGTACAGTTATAACACTAGAACATTCTTTCTATTGTGTACTACCTAATACATGAAAGAGAAGTTATCTAAAACGAATCTCATTGTGGATAATCAAACTATATACAAATGATTTGAGTATTTCAAAATAAATCTTTAACATCTGCCTGTCCGTTGGATAACTATTTACCTCCAGTTTAAGAGACGCCAATAGAATGGTCTGAGCTGTATGCTCGATAGAACTGGGCTGTGCCTTCCCTGCTAGTTTGAGCAGGCATTGATTTGGTTTTCTGGTGTGGAGTACACCAAGTCTTTATCTTTTTTGTTTGATGAAAGAAAAGGCAACTATATGTATATTATACATTTGCCTTTTTAGCATATACTTGTTCATATTATATAATGTTTGAATCAAAACAGATTTTACTATTTTTTAATTTTGAAATCAGTACAGTAAGATTTACTTTTTCATGTACGTTCAGTTTCATAAATTTTAACATGCATGGATTCGTACAACTATTGCCATAACCAGGACACACAAACTCTCTTTTGATTTCTTGACTTTAGCAGAGCAGAATTATAATTTCAAAATAAAACAAAACACTGATACTATCAATTGAAAATAAATGTATGATTATAACTCTTTTCACTTTAATATTAATGTTAATATATTTTTAATTAAATTATTGGGTTAACATTGGTTCACAAAACCACACAGGTTTCAAGTATACAACTCAACAAAACATTGCCTCCACACAGCATCATGTGCCCATTGCCCAAAGTCCCTTTCGTTCCTGGTTTCTCCCCCTTTCGCCCACTTCCACCTAGCCCCCGCTCCCCTTTCCCTCTAGCTATTGTCACAGTGTTGTCTGTGTCTGTAAATACACACATGCATACATACATACAGGATATATATAGTCTGTCCAGAATATATACATAGATATATATTGTGTATCCAGATGTGTACTATGAAAAATAGAGACATTTATTGAAGAGGACACAAGATACAAGAAACAGTGTACATAGGACAATGACACCTCAGTCCCCTTCAGAGTTGGCACCTTGGACCTCACCCAGTTCTCCCAATCTCCATCAGCTGCCCTGTTGTATTTTCCTGAATCTCATCGATGGTCTGAAATCTTATCCCTTTCAAAGGTGAACTTGGTTTGGGGAAAAGCCAGAAGTCACAGGGCACCAAATCTGGGCTGTAAGGGGGCTGAGTCACCTGGGTGATTTGATGTTTTGCCAAAAAACTCTGCACAAGCCATGATGCATGAGTGGGCACACTGTCATGATGAAGCTGCCAGGCACCAGCTGCCCGTAGTAGTGACCTTCTGAGTCATCCAAATGGTTTCTGTGGAGGAATGTTCAAGCTTAATGCAAAATTTGATGTGGATTCGTTGTTCTACTCGCTCAGTTTGAATGTGACAGCCACACAGTACACATGCTGACTCAACAGAATCTGCTCTCCCCTCTAAGTAGTACAATGAAGGCATCATGTTCGCACATGCGCCTTCCAGCCCACTCTTCTCAGCTGCCAGGTCGCATTGATGTGGTGCAAACTATTCTTGTTATATTAACAATGGATGGACTTTTTCCAGACAGACTATGTGTATATATTTTTTGCTTAATCCATTCACCTTTTCTTCCATCTAGCTCCCCCCACCCCAAAACACCCCTTCCCTCTGACAGCTGTCAGTCTGTTCCATGTATCCATGCCTCTGTTTCTGTTTTGTTCATTAGATTTCACATGTAAGTGAGGTCACATGGTGTTTGTCTTTCTCTGACGGACTGACTTCACTTAGCATAATAATCTCCAGGCCCATCCATGCTGTTCAGAAGGTAAAATTTCCATATTTTTATGGCCAAATACTATTCCGCTGTGTAAATATACCACAGCTTTTTTATCCACTCATCTAGTGATGGGCACTTCAGATGTTTCCAGATCTTGGCTATTTTAGATAACACTGCAATAAACTTAGGGGTGTATATATTCTTTCAAGTTAGTGCTTTGGGTTTCTTAGGATATATTCCCACAAGTGGGATCACTGGGTCTAAAAGAAGTTCCATGTTTAATTTTTTGAGGAAACTCCATACTGGTTTCCACAGTGGCTGCACCAGTCTGCATTCCCACAAACGGTGCACAGGGGTCCCCTTTTCTCCACATCCTCACCAGCACTTGTTTGTTGATTTATTTTTGACAGCCCTTCTGACCAGTGTGAAGTGGTATCTCATTGTGGTTTTAATTTGCATCTCTGTGATGATTAGTGACGTTGAGCATTTTCTCATTTGTCTACTGGCCATCTGTAGGTCCTCTTTGGAGAAGTGTTTATTATACAGGGACTTTGCCCCTTTTTTAATTGGGTTGTTTGTCTTCTTGGTATTGAGTAGTGTAAGTTCTTTATATATATATATTTAAGGAAATCCCATATCAAATGTATCATTGGCAAATATGTTCTCTCATTTTCTAAGTTATCTTTTCATTTTGTTGATGGTTTCCTTTGTTTATTTTTTCCTTTGTTTCCTTTGCCCAGGAAGATATTTGGGCAAAAATATTGCTATAAGAATTTCTGAAATTTTACTGCCTATGTTCTCTTCTAGGAATTTTATGGTTTCACAATTTACATTTAACACTTTAATGAATTATGAGTTTGTTCTTGTGAATTTCATTCTTTTGCATGTATTTGTCTAATTTTCTCAACCCCATTTATTGAAGAGACTGTCTTTACCACATTGTATGTTCTTGCCTCATTTGTCAAATAATAATTGACCATAAAGGTATGGGGTTATTTCTATATTCTCTATTCTGTTCTATTGATTTTTATGCCCATTTTACTCCAGTACCCTACTGTTTTGATTACTATGGCCTTGTGGTATAGTTTGATATCAGGTAGCATGATACCTCCAACTTTGTTCTTCTTTCTCAAGATTACTTAGGTTATTTGGAGTCTTTTCTGGTTCTATATGAATTTTTAGAATATTCTAGATCTGTGATAATATGCTATTGGTATTTTAATAAGAATTGTGTTGAATCTGTAGATGGCTTTGGGTAGTTTGGACATTTTAATGATGTTAATTGTTCCTATCTATGAACATAGTATAAGCCTCCACTTATTGGTATCTTCCTCATTTTTTTTCAGCATTTTATAATTTTCCAAGTACAGGTCTTTAATCTCCTTGGTTAAATTTATTCCTCATACCCTATTTTTGTTGTTGTTGTTGCAATAGTAAATGGGATTGATTTCTTAAATTTCCCTGCCAACAGTTCATTGTTGGTGTATACAAATGCCACTGATTTCTGGATATTAATTTTGTATCCTGCTACTTTGCAAATTCATTTATTAGATCTGGTGGTTTTTTGGTGGAGTCCTTAGGGATTTCTATGTACAATAACATGTCATCTGTGAATAATGACAGTTTCGCTGCCTCCTTTCCAACTTTGATGCCTCTCTTATTTCTTCTTTTTGTCTGATTGCTATGGCTAGCATCGCCAGTACTGAATAAGATTGTTGAAAGTGGACATCCCTGTCTTGTTCCTGATCTTAAAAGAAACACTTTTAGTTTTTTTTCCCATTGAGTAGGATGTTGGCTTTGGGTTTGTCATATGTAGCCTTTTTTATGTTGAGGTATGATCCCTATATTCCCACTTGGCTGAGAGTTCTTGTCATTAGTGGGTGCTGGATTTTATCAAATGCTTTTTCTGCATCTGTTGATATGATCATGTGATTTTTGTCTTTTTTTAAAAAAAGATTTTATTTACTTATTTTTAGAGAAAGGGTGGAAGAGAAACATCAGTGTATGGCTGCCTCTTGTGCACCCCTCACCGGGGACCTGGCCTGCAACCCAGGCATGTGCCCTGACTGGGAATTGAACCGATGACCCTTTGCTTCACAGGCTGGCACTCAATCCACCGAGCCACACCAGTCAGAGTTGTCTTTTTTTTTTTAATGTGAGGTATCACATTTATTGACTTGTGAATATTGTACTGACCTTGCATCCTCAGAATAAATCCCACTTGATGATGGTGTGTGATCTTTTTAATGTATTGTTGGATCCAGTTTGTTAATATTTTGTTGAAGGTTTTAGCCCTGGCTGGTGTAGCTCAGTGGATTGAGCGCAGCCTGGGAACCAAAAGGTCCTGGTTCAATTCCCAGTCAGGGCACATGCCTGGGTTGCAGGCCAGGTCCCCAGTGAGGACCATGTGAGAGGCAACCATACATTGCTGTTTCTCTCCCTCTCTTCCTCTCTCCCTTCCACTCTCTCTAAAAAAATAAATTAAATAAATAAAATCTTAAAAAAAATATTTTGTTGAAGGTTTTAGCATCTGTGCTTATCAGGGATGTCGACCTATCATTTTCTTATAGTGTCTTTTTCTGGTTTTGGAATTAGGATAATGCTGGCCTGGTAAAATAAGCTTGAGGATCTTCCTTCCTCTTCAATTTTTTGGAATAGTTTGAGAAAGATAGGTGTTAATTCTTCTTTGAATATTTGATAAAATTGACCTGTGAAGCTCTTTGGCCCAGGACTTTTGTTTGCTGGGAGATTTTCTATTACTGCTTCAACTTCATTCATTGTAATTGGTCTTCAGATTTTTTGATTCTTCCTGATAGAGTTTTGGAAGGTTGTATGTTTCTAGGAATTTATCTTATTTCACCCAAGTTGTCCAGTTTAATCCTTTGTATTTTTGTGGTGTCAGTTATTTCTTCTTCTCTTTCTTTTCTGAATTTATTTATTGTGGTCCTCTTTCTTTTTTTTCTTTATGAGTCTGGTTAAAGGTTTGTCTATCTTGTTCATCTTTTCAAAGAACCAGCTTTGGGATTCATTGATCTTTTGTGTTGTTTTTTAGTCTCTATATCATTTATGTCTGCTCCAATCTTTATTATTTCCTTCCTTCTACTTACTCTGGGCTTTGCTTATTTTTCTTTTTCTAGTTCTTTTAGGTATAGGGTTAGATTGTTTATTTGAGATTTATCATGCTTCTTGAGGTAGGCCTTTAATGTTATTGAACTTCCTTTTGGGAATGCTTTCACTGTGTCCCATATATTTGGGGTTGTTGTATATTCGTTTTCATTTGTTTCAAGGTGACTTTTGATTTCTCCCTTGATTTCATTGCTAATCCATTCATTGTTTAATAACATGTCATTTAGCCTCCATGTGTTTTTCAGTTTTTATTGTACTTGATTTCTAGTTTCATACCATTGTGATTAGAGAAGATGATTTCAATCTTTCTGAATTTGTTAAGACATATTTTGTCCTAACATGTGGTCTGTCTTTGAGACTGTTCCATGTGCACTGAGAAGAATGTATATTTTACTGCTTTGGGATGAAACGTTCTTTAAGTATCAATTAAATCCATCCGATCCAGTGTGTTGTTTAAGGTCACTGTTGCCTTGTTGATTTTTTTGTCTGGTAAATCTATCCATTGATGTCAGCGGGGTGTTAAAATGACTGTATTACTCGACCTCTCCCTTAATGTTCACCAGGATTTCCTGATACATTTATGTCCCCCAACATTTGGTGCATATATGTTTATAGCAGTTATATCTTCTCGTTGGATTGATTCCTTTAGAATTATTCAGTGACTTTTTTTGTCTCTTGTTATGGACTTTATTTTGAAGTCTTTTGTCTGATATACGTGTTGATACAACTTTTTGTTTCCATTTGCATGGAATATTTTCCACCATCTCTTCACTTTTGTCATTGTGTATCTTCTGAGGTGGGCCACTTATATAGACAGCATGCACATGGGTCATATTTTCTTATCCAGTCAGCTTCCCAGTGTCTTTTGATTAGAGCATTTAAATCTGTTTACATTTAAGGTTATTATTGATAGGTATGTATTCATTGCCATTATATTCTTTATACCTATGATCTTCTCTCTCTTTTTCTCTTTTCCTTCTTGTTAAAGCAGGCATTTAGCATTTCTTGTAATAGTAGTTTGGTGTTAATGAACTCCTTCAGCTTCTTCTACTTTTTTTGTTTTTGTTTTTGAGGGGTCTGGAAGCTATTTTGTCTTCAATTTTAAATGGTAGTCTTGCTGGGTAGAGTACTTGTGGGTATATGTTTTTGTTTTTCATCATTTTGAATATTTCATGTCAAACCGTTCTGGCCTGAAGTGTTTCTGTTGAGAAATCAGCTGAAAACCTTTGGGACCTGCACTGTAGGTAACTAGTTGTCTCGCTCTTGCTCCATTTAAGATTTTCTCTGTGTCTTTAACCTTTCTTATTTTAATTATGATGTGTCTTGGTGTGGACCTGTCTGGGTTTATCTTTATTGGGACTCTGTGCTTCCTGAATCTGTGTGACTTTTTCCTTTACCAGGTAAAGGAAGTTTTCAGCCAGTATTTCTTCAAGTAGGTTCTTGCTCTTTTATTCACTCTCCTTCTGGTACTTCTGTGGTACAGATGATATTATGCTTGATGTTGTCCCAGACGTCCCTTAGACTTTCCTCATTTTTAAAAAATTTTCTTTTCTTTTTGCTTGGAAGCTTACTATTATCTTATCCTCTAATTTACTGATTTGATTCTCTCCTTCATTTAATCTGCTGTTGTTTTCTTTCTAGTGCATTCTTCATTTCTGACTCCTTTTTTTACATTTTCTATGTCTTGTTTAATGTTTACTATCTCTTTAAGTTCTCACCGAGATATCCATTTTCCCCCTAAGGTTCTTGAGCGTCCTTATAAGCGTTGTTTGAAACTCTGCATCTGATATCTTGGTTGCTTCCATTTCATTTCATCTTTTTCTGGATTTCTCTTGTTTTTTCATATGGGGCATGTTTGTTTGTTTCCCCATTTTTGTCTGTGTATTAGGTGGATCTGTTATGACTCCCAAACTTGTTAAAATGGCTTTATGATGTAGGTGTCTTGTTTGGCTCAGTGGCACGATCTTCCCGATCACCTGAGCTTGGTGCTTCCAACATGTTTCTTGTGGGTTATACGCACCCTGTCTTGTAGCTGAGTATGGAATGCTGTTGGTTCTTCGTGGGTATGGTTAACACTTCAGGCTGGCTGACTATGAGGGTAAACCTTGATCCTCGAGTTGAGTTGCTGTGCAGGGGCTGCCCCCATGGCCGTTTTAGTTGTGGAATCCCTAATTGAGTATGTCACTTGAGTAGTGAGTTATGTTGAGCTCCAGTGTGGTCTGAAGCCAACCCCTGGTTGTGTTCATTCTGGGTCCACTTGGGCAGTATTCCTGTACAAGTTGATGTCAGACATTGGCCTGGGGCTACCTATTGGGAGCTGCCATGCTCTTCATTGTTTGTGTCTGTGTATACTGGGCCTGGGTGTGCATGAGGGGGGCCAATCTGTGTATAGGGTTGGTTTCCTCCAGCTTAGAGCTGGGGTTAGATCTATAAAAGGTTCAGGGCCCTTTAGGTCTGCCTCCACCTGTCAGCTACTCCACCTCCCTCTAAGGTTGCCTGGTCTTCCTCCAGAGCCTTCTGAAGAAAGACTGTAGAGTGGGACCAGTCTGGCCAGGACCCGTACACACCCTTCCAAAGGTCATGAATTCAATAGGACAGCGCAACCAGTGTCAGAAAGATGGGTGCCCTACTGGGAGGTGTGTGGTCAGGTACTCAATGAGGGGAAAATGGCCCCTACTCCAGAACCATACCACCCAACTCTCGCTACACCAGCAGGAGTGTGCCACAGGTTCAAGTTGGATGCAGCCAGCTGTCCTCTCTGTAGGAGCAAGCTCAGCTGGGTGGAGCCACTAGGGATCAGGAGGGAGAAGAGATCAAAAGGGTCTCCCATTGGTCCTGGCCAGTCATCTTAGGTTAGAGTGTCATCCCAATACACCAAGGTTGCAGGTTCGATCTCTGGTCAGGGGCACATACAAGCATCAACCAATGAATGCATAAATAAATGGAACAGCAAAATTGATGTTTCTATCTCTTTCTCTCTAAAAAAATCAATCAATCAATAAAATATAATTTTTTAAAAAAGAGTCTCCCATTGGGGGTGGGGTGCTGGCTGAGCCTGTAGAAGACAGGCAAGCACTTTCTCTTGGTCCCAGCTCTGAGCACCACTCCTTTCTCCCCAAGGAGCTGAACTCAACAAGGCGGGGCCACTGAGACTTGGGAGAAAGACATCCAAACAGTCTCCCCTTTAGGGGTGGTGCCAGCAAGCCTGTAGAAGAGGGGCAGACCCTTCTACCCCTTCCTGGGCAAGAGCCTACAAGGGACACATGCACCAAATGTCCCAGCTCTGAGCACCTCTCAGATCCTTGGTGGGACTGAGTTCAGCAGGGTGGGCCCCCAGAAAGGCAGGTTAAATAAGTCTTCCATTGGGGTAATAGGAGGAGCTGAGCTCACAGGCTAGACAGGAGTGAGCCCCCCTCTGCCCGATGTAGCTATACAGCCTAGCATCCACCTATCAGACTCCCAGACAAAAGCCTCCCTTGGAGAAGAGCTCTGTAAGTCTCAGCTCTGCCCAGCACTCTGATCTCCCTGCCCAACTGAACTCAGCAGGGCAGGGCCCAGGGGAGTGGAAGGGCAGGCCAAGTGATTCAAAAGATGGGGTGTGGGGAGCACTGGTTGTGCACTCGTGGGGGGCAAGAATAGTCCCCTTTCCAAAGCTACATCCTTCAATCACTAAGTCTCTGCCAAGAGCTTCTCTAGACAAAGAGCACCCCAAAGTTACCTGGTGGGTGCAGCCAGTAGACCCCTCCACAAGACCAAAGCTCAGCAGAGTGGTGTTGCCAGCAGTCGGAGGACTGGGCAGTGCACCCCCCAGGCTGACGTTGTTAACAGCAGGAGCACTCTGCCCTGGGAAGGTGGTGTCTGGGTCTCTAGCAGACTCCTTTCTCTCCCAGGCAGCCTGAATCCCCACTGATTTCCACCACCAGATGCTCTGAGGGTCCCTCGTCCCATCTCTGCTGTTCTGAGGGGTCAGGGACTCCTTCCTGGGGTTGAGACCCCACACTCGCGGGGGGAGGGAATTTTGCAGCTGAGATATCCCTCTGGCTTCTCAGCCACTGCACATGTGTGCCAGGGCCAGCCCTTTCCCTGTCTCCACTTTTCTTACCAGTCTCTGTGTGGCTTCTTCTGTAAATCCTTAGTTACCATATTTCTCTTCAGCTAGCTTTCAGGTAGTTAATCAACTTGATTTCTCTGTAATTTAGCTGTAAATCCGGTGTGGCACTGGGAGCAACTGAGTAGCTTCCATCTACTCTGCAGCCATCTTGGAATCTTTAATGTATATTTTTATCTCCATAATACAATGTCTGATTATTGACTCTGGCAGGTAAAGCGGTAATGGTAAAAGGAGCTTTGAAATGCTTTTTACATTTCTATGAAAGCTAATAGAACATTTTGTCTCAACTTATTTTAATACTGAAAATGTTAACTCTTTGTAGTTTAGAGGTAAATTCCTTGTTATAATAAAGTTATAGATAAAATTTATATTAGCATCTGTTTACGATGTCTAACCCTTTTCATTTAGGATGTAAGGATGGAAATATTCTTTTTTCATGCTTCCTTATTCACTGTGATGCTGTTAAATGATAATTTATTTTTAGATTGTTGAAAGTTCACTTAGGGGCTGTATAGTATCATTAATGAAATAATGGTTAAAATATGACTCTGCTCTTATTTTCTCTTATGTGACTTTGAGAGTGTTGAAGGTTTCTTCAGAAACAGGCTGTCCTAGAACACAAGCATTGCTATTTTACCTTTAGCTAAAAGTCTTTGTAGAACTTCCTCCAAACTTACTATGTTGATAAAGTGATTGTGTCTTTCAGTCATTTATTCATTGAACTATGAGTATCTAAGGGCTAGGCATCCGTCAATGAAATTGGGAGAAACAGAGAAACAAGTATATCCTTGGGATATGAGTGTGTACGGTAAAATTGCAGAGCAGAGGGGTAAGGACTAATAGAAGTCTGAGTGCTCTGGCATTGAGAGTAGAACTGCCTACCAGCTGACTGGAAAAGTGACATTTAAGATAACATAATATTGCTACAATGGGATGAACTTCAAAAACATACGAAGTGAAATAAGCCAAACACGAACAGATAGGTATTGCATGATTTCACGTATATGAGGTACCTAGAATAGTGCGTTCATAGAGACAGAAAGTAAATAGGATTACCCCGAGCTGAGGGCAGGCAGGCAGTGGGAGCCGTTACTTAAGGGGCAGAGTTTCAGTTTGGAATGATGAAGAAGTTCTGGAGATGAATGGTGGTGATGGCTGCGCAGCATTCTGAAAGTTCTTAATGTCACTGAATTCTACATCCCCAAGTGGTCAAAATAGGAAATTTTATATTTTATCTATCTACCACAATAAAACAAAAAAAACAGGAACCAAAAAAATGTATCATTTATAGCCCTACCTCTATTCTTCTAATCAAGCTAATAGCTTTGCGTGAAATGACATATTTAATAAATTCTAAATTCCTGTTTTATTTAATTGAAAAAAGGCCTACGTACTTCAACATGGATGACCCTTGAAAACATGAGTAAAAGAAGCCAGTTACGAAAGATATATTTTATGATTCTATTTATATGAAATGTCCACAGCAGGCATTTTGTAAAGCCCGAAAGTAAACTATTGATTGTTTATTCCTCGGGCAAAGGAATTGTGGAATGGAGAACAACCGGAAGAGATGCTGATCAGTACAGGGTTTGGGGGGAATGAAAAGACTGTAAAATTAGACTGTGTGATGGTTGTACCATACTACCAATATTTTTTTTAAAAATCTAATTGCCGGGCATGGACTGGGAAGCAAAGGGTCCCGGTTCGATTCCCCGTCAGGGCACATGCCTGGATTACAGGCCAGATCCCCAGTGAGGGCCATGTGAGAGGCAACCGTACATTGCTGTTTCTCTCCCTCTCTTCCTCCCTCCCTTCCCCTCTCTCTTAAAAAAAAAAAAACAAATGAAAAAAAAAAAAAAAAGCAGCCCTGGCTGGTGAAGCTCAGTGGATTGAGCGCAGGCTGGGAATCAGATGGTCCCGGTTTGATTCCTGGTCAGGGCACATGCCTGGGTTGCAAGCCAAATCCCTGGTGGGGGCCATGTGAGAGGCAGCCATACATTGCTGTTTCTCCCTCTCTATCGCCCTCCCTTCTCCTCTCTCTAAAAATAACTAATTAAAATCTTTAAAAAATAAAAAATAAAATAAAAAAATAACAAAAAACCTAATTGCATATTTTTAATGGGTGAATTTTTTGATATGTGAATTTTATCTCAAATAAGCTATTTTAAAAATGCTTACAGGTAACAGTATAGTTTCTCTCTTTTTTTTTGAAGTGTTGTCTTTCTTTGTCATATATCTTAGGTCAATTGAAAGCAACATAACAAAGTTTAGTTCTTTAAATATGCAGATACTTTCTAACAAAGCTGTGATCTGAGAGGCTTTCTGATTGATGATTATTAATGTGAATGCAAAGACATCTGCAAGTATTAGTATATTTTATTTTATACACTCACACTGAGTGACTGTGTTAAACTTGTAGGTAGAGTATGATGATTAATTTGATGACTGCAGGGCAATAAAAATGAAACATAACATTTAAAAAATATGTTTCTGTACACAGGATTGCTATTTTAAATTAAGCCAGTTTTTACTGAAGTCTTTATATTTTCTTTGCTTTTCAAGTTTATTAAAAAAATGACAAACATTGAGATGATTACCAATTTGTAATAGGCGAGCTCCATGTAAAAGCCCCAGGTAGAAATACTGCCGTTCTGGTTAGCCATTCTCTGGTCCTGCCTATAAAATAGTCGCCGTCTGTATTTTAAGCAGTCTTGACACACCTCCCCTTAAATTATAAATGTCCTCATGTTACAATAGATGCAGTTTGCATGCTGGTTGCTACCAGAGCTCCTCAACACACACACACACACACACACACACACGCCCTTTGTGTGTACACAGGCCACTTGCGTACTTGTCTGTCTGCTCAGCCTCTCACCCAGCTCAGAGCTGAGGTTGCTCACGGCTGCCATTCTTCTGTTAGCTACACTGACCTGAGTGTTCCCTTTTTCTGCTTAACCTGGGCCCTGTACATCATTTCCATAACAACACAAGCTGTGAGTCCAATCTGAAGCTCCAACAGACTTTTAGAAATATGTTCCATGGTGGAGTTACCTATAAAGTGTCTGATTTTTGCTTATGTATGTATTAGCTTATATATTCACATATAATTTTTCACTTGTTCCAGAAATCAAGGCAGGCTGGTTATATGCTTGTTTACCTGCTTGAGTATGCACTTGTTTACCTGTTTTAGCCAAACTGAACTATTATATTCATGTTAGCATGGCCCTAGCCATTGTAGAGATCCAGAGAGAGAATGAAAACATAATCTCTGCTCTTGCAGAGCTTCCAATTTATTGTCATATTTGGCAAGTTCTTGGCAATTTATTATCATATTGCAGGAGAGAACCAAGGGCACACTTTGGTAACTCCAGGAACAGGTTCCCAAGGATTCATAGAGGAAAAGGTCATCTCTTTCATAGGAGAACTTGTAGCTATCTGCTAAACCTTAAATATAGAAGAATTTTGAAAAGTGAGGAGAGATCAAAGGTTACCTTGAACCAACAGTGCTGAATGAGAACAGGGATAGAAGTGAAAAACAAAACAAAAAAAGTATACTTTGTTTTTTTCAGGTACATCATGTTAACTCCTAGTTCTTTTAGTAAGAGAAATACAGACTTTAATGTAGGGACAAGTTTATTTTTATTTCCTGTTCTAGTGCCTACTATATAAAGTTGCAAAGTCTGTAGTATGAAGCTGAGGTAATTACTAGTGGAGAAGTCTTATTTTGAGAGCCGAAGGGAAAAACCACCAAATTTATCCCCCTTGTTTGCTATTAACATTTTAATTCGTAAATTATAACAGGGCAAGCTTCATCTAGTGTGCGTCGTTTATTGTGGTGGGCCGCCCTGAGTGTTTCTAGAGAAACTGCACTCCCCTTTCTGCCCCAGGGTCATGCTTGCTTGGAATGTCCTTCAAATTTCTTTTATGTAAATCAATACAAATTATCTCTCCTTCACTTACTAGTTAAGAGAACTAGTGTATTGAAAAGATGCTCTGTTTATTGATGGGTTTCCATTAATCTGTATGAAAGCGTGCTCCCAGGGAACTTTAAATACTCTCCAGGAAATAAGATTAGATATTTACATATAAGTGCATGCTGGATTATTTTATTTTGTTTTCACTCCGAGGTGGGGATTACCACTGTTTCCATTTTACAGATGAGAAAACCAAGGCACTGGGATTGAGAGTAAAAGTCTGTTTCACAAATTGTGTTGTTAAGGTCATGTTAAGACATGTTGGAAGTTACTAATTCTGAGTGTCCTGCACCTTTAGAAAACTAATATTTTTGTGCAGCTACTTCCCCCCCCCCCCACTATTTGGGGATCTTGATATTCAGGTTTGAAAAACTTGAAAGGCAAAGAATATAGCAGAAGGCCAACATATTCCCTATAGTGTGCAACATAATCAGTGTTACCCGAAAGCCTACTGACTGAATATCCAATTCTGTGAAGGGAATGTTCAGGTGATATGTTAATCAGTTATTTTCTGCTAAATAAGAAAGTCTTCAACCACAGTTCCAATATAGTTACCAAATATAATGAGGTATATATATATATATATAGTACCTATTAATTTCTGGCAGTGAAGGTAAGTAAAGGATACCCAAGAGTAATATTGTTTGTTCTAATTTCTTATCCAAAAGGACTTTTAAAAATAACTAAGCTGCTACCAAGAAGGTGGCTGATTTGAGGTAATTGCTCTTGTCTTCCACTTTGGTGAAAATGCTGGTTTTCACAGTCAGTGGAAAGAAAGCAGAAACAAAGGGCCTGCCCGATACCTGCGGGAGACCCCGCTGAGTAACTGGGAGATCGCTGGACAGAACCTTCTGGCTCCTCGACTCCCTAAGCTTCCTCCAAATATTGTTCTAAGGATAGAAGGAAACAATGTGTTACAGTACAGTACTTTGAAAACTAAAAATCACTGGACTCATGCGCGTCATTAAAAAGCAGCTCCTTTCTTGACATTTACATCTCTATTAGAGTCTTAACACTGTTTCTGCCCCATCATCTCCTCCCTCCCTCCTTTTCCCCTTCACCTCCGTTCCTTCTTTCCTTCCCTCCCCCCACCACCATTGATGAGGGCACTGCTTGCAGCGGTGGAGGAGAGCTAAATTAGCCCATTTTCTTACTGTTTGCCGAGATGATTAAGTACCACAGCTTTCCTTTTATTACTCTTTTTCTTACTCCCTCTACATCCTTGGAGGAATTTTAAAACAATCTCTGGATTTTCTAATTTGTTTCACTCAAATGTTCTCTCCTTAACTTTATAAGATGATTCTTTGTCCTGTTCTCCCCTTACTTCTGTCGTTTGAAACTCTGCATCTTAAATGTGGATGAGTGACCAGTGGCAAGCTGCGTTGTCTGATACTGTGCTTTTTGCTTAGTAAATGCTAAAGAAATGTGTTCATTAGCAGCTGAAAAAGAAACAGGTGAGTTATAGATTACTTTTCCTCCTCCAGTATTAAAAAACATAAAGTGTTGATGTGCCTTGAATAATACAAGAATAAACTGTATTTTGTGTGCTTGCAACTATAAACCTATTTTGCCCACCCTAGCTTGGTTTTTCTCCTGCTAATGCAACAGGCAGGATATAAAACTGCTCTGAGGGGAAAGAAAAGTATTTATTTTGAAATACTCAAAAATATTTTTAGTCTTCAGGCATTGCACGAGTTTATCTCTGTTTTGCTACCTAAGAGACATGATGAATGTGAGGAAATAACTCTTTAAGTGGAATTGTCCAGAAGGAATATGAAATCCCCAAATGTCATCATAGAACGCTGCAGTTGACATTCACTCCAAGGGCCTAGATGACTGGTCTGTTTTCAGCTCTGTTTATTTGCTTCCACTTGTGAGTGTTGATCTGAGGGAAACCATTCCCGGATTTGTTAAGATGATTAATGTTTTCTCCTTCCATTTTTTTAAAGGAAATGGCTAAAATCCTTAATCATCCCAGAGTCTACGCTTTTCTGCACATACCAGTCCAGTCCGCCTCTGATGCTGTGCTCAGGGACATGAAAAGGGAGTACTGCGTGGCTGACTTCAAAAGAGTGGTGGATTTTCTGAAGGAGAAGTAAGTCTGTTAGCACTTAAGAAAATAACCATTTCTTTTTTCTTTCAAAATGCACTTATCGTAGCCACAATTAAAGGTACCAGAGTAAAGGTGAGACTTTTGAAGCTTTCAAAGCTTTGCGTTTCCTTAGGCACCTTGATGTGGTTTTCCCTTTCTCTTCAGTTTCTATCCACCTTTCCGTCTGGACATGATTCAGCAATAATGTGGGTATGGTTGCCCATCTCTCTAAGTTCATGTGCATTGTGATCATTTTATACCTGACCTGGTAGGTGAAAACTGCTTTAAGCTTTTCTCTACTTAAAATTTCCTTTCATGTGGCTTTTTGAATTTGTAATCTGGTTGTGACAGGGAGGTTGGACCACATCACATTACTACAAAATAGGTAATTTTCTACTAAGTAGCATTTCTTGAAGAGTACCTGGAATGTCTTTGCTGTTACACACTATCCCTGTAGTTTACTTGAATTGTGATTTATAAGGAGGTTTGGGAGATTCTATTTTTTAAAGTTCAAATTGTTACTGTCCAAAATTAAGACATTTTGCACAGTCTCAGACGTAAATGATAATTTTGGTTCCATAGAAAACACCTGCCGCTCATAATTATATTCTTCAAAATCATCCTTCTCATCATCACCGAACATCGAATGCCTTCTGTGATTGTGCAAGGCAGGAAATCGTAGCACTGGCCAAGGCCATGCCGAACTTTCTCAAGTCTAAGACAGCATTCTCCCTCTGGGGATATGTCATTTATCTGGCATATTTGTGGCATGGATCTTCCTACTTTCCATAATTTTTTCCCATGATTTTTTCTTCTGTTGTTTTTCTTAATTAAGATAACTTTTTATTTCCATCTTCTTGTTTATAATTATGTACCTCTGTACCATGTAGTTTATGGATATGATGGCTTTATACAAACTGAAGCAATTATTTTTTCCACTATCAATTAGTCACTTATCTTGACTACATACAAATCTTTGAAAATATTTTTCTTCCTCTGTGTACTTTCCCCTTCCTTCCTCAGCATTCCTTTATATGTCTTTCTAATATATATATATATATATTTTTTTTTTTTACCTCTAGGCATTTCTTGATTATCCTAACCACCAGAAATAAAAACACTTAGTGGGCCGTTAAACAAATACAGCTAGTTGTTTGAATATTCAAATCATTGAATAGGCAGTATATTTTTTATAGAATTTCATAATTACAATTATGGAGTTTATACATCCTCCAAAGTAGAAAATGGATCAGTAATTGATCTCTACCACCTCTAACACTTTCTGATCTTGAACGGAACTGAGATCAAGGCTAAAGAATAAAGATTTTTATATTAGATCTGTCTGTTGTTGGCCTGTACATGTCCTTTGCATTTATTCTAGTTTATATAAACTTATCTCATGCAAAAAAATCATTTTAGGCACACTGGTGCTAGTGAATAGAATGTTTTTAAAGTTGAAAAGAAATCATTGCACCTGTGACATTTCTGGCCTCTTGCTTACTAGAGCGGTAACAAATAATGCACACAATTCATACCTGTTGCACAAGATTTTGCCAAGTGCAGGCATGCATCCTGTTGTGCAGAATGGACTAGAACACTTTCTAAATAGTTTGTTGCATTAATATAACTGAAGGAGGTTAAGGAATCAACACCTCTCTTTTACCTCTATTTGGGTGAGTGCTGACTCAGTTGTTTGGGGAGTCACTGTGGCTACTTCACTGGGCAACATTTTCACATCAAGTTCTAGGCTTTTATGTTGCTCCAAAGAAGGACCCGTTAAATTCATTGCATTTGAACAGTTTCAGCAGCATCTATGAGCTATATAGAGGTCAGTGATGATCATGTCAAAGTATTAGAAAATAGTTTCATGTCTTTATTCACAGGCTAAGTCCATGTGTTCTCTCTTTAGTTTTGAGTTACTATGAGGCATCCATCTAGCTTTTCTTGAACCATTCCAACTGGCTGGAAGACCCTGAAACCAAGTACTCTACCCAGGGATCTCTAGTATTTGCAGCACTGGAGATCCCTGGAGAGGATATTGGAGATGCCTGGAGAAGATGCCCATCCCACACCATCCATCCAAAGTTTCAGTTTCAAGTGCTTTCAGTCACTGGAACTGTAGGGTATGGTCTAGCCACTTAACATCTCCAAGAGGGTTTTTTAAAAATTAACTCCGTTATGCATATGCAGTGATGGCTGCAGCAACCATGGCATACAATTTCACACTTAGTTGTAATTTTGTAATTTATAAGATGTATTGAAAAACGATAGCGGCTAGCCAATAAAATATACCTGCCATATAGAGTTGATGACTGAGAAAAATTATTAGTACTCTTTAGAAAAAAGAAGAAATCTTATAATCTCTACTAATACAGTAATCATTGCATAGTTTCATACAGTTCATCAGCCAAAAAATCGTATATTCAGTCCAGTCCATCCTGTTGCTTATCATATACCCTCACTCCTGTGAGGGCACAATAGCCCAGCTTTGCTCATCAGTGAAAAAGTTTTCCTGTTCTCTCGTGGAAGTGCACCCGTCCAGGGAATAATTTTCAACTATAATGGACAGTTTTTTTCCTAAAGATTATATTTATTTATTTTTACAGAGGGGGGAGGGAAGGAGAAAGAGAAGGAAAGAAGCATTGATGGGGTGCCTCTTGCACACCCCCAACCAGCAACGTCTTTGCTTGTGGGATGACGCCGAACCTGCTGAGCCACACCAGTCAGGGCTATAATGGACATGTAGAAATAAATATTTTAAACAAATCTCTGGTCTGATACTCTGCTTATTTCTTTCTATAAAAACTACCACAGCTTTATGCCAAATAGATTAATGCTTACTGGAAACACCGAAGTTTCAGGAGTTCTGTGGGACCACTAGTCTAAATAACTGATCCATCACAGCATTGTTTTGTCTGGTGTTTATTAAAATTCAATACAATATATTGTCATCCTTAGTAAAAGGCTCTAATGCTGTCATGCTAGGCTGTTTCCAGCCTGACACTGTACCAGAAAATGACCCTGACTTAGACGTGTGTGTTGGGTGCTCCCTCTCCTCCTGACTGCGCTCCCGTATAAACACGCCCCATTTCGTTTGCCTCTTATTCCTCTGAAGCCTTTTTGTAATAAGCCATTAACCCATACATCTCATTTATTTTTTTCCAGCACTGTGACGCTTCTCAAATATCCATGCTATGAATTAGGGATGAAGTATTTTCGAATATGTTTCCTCAAAAAATCCAATCTTTAAAACAACCCACAGCACTTAAGACTGAAATCCAAACTCTGAGTTTACCTGACGCTGCAGGCTTTTAAACTACTAATTCAGCAGTATTTGTGGTGCCATGTTTCTCAAACGGTGGAGGTGAAATCTTTTTAATTAATTTTCTTTATAGTTGAAATTGGCCCAAGTTATAACTGGGAGCAATATAAGTTTACATATGAGCCAACATGAAGCTGATTCATTATTCTTTTCATTTGTTTGAAAGTTGGCAACTATTATCATAACAGCAGCTGGATTGAAGATAACCTAGTAGTGCTGGCACGTGTTGAGGCATATGGGAATTTACTAAATCGCACAACCTTTGCAAAGAAAAGTGTCTAAAGTACTTAATATGCTAATTTAAAACAGCAGACCATGAACAAACATATGATGTAATTATTCTATTCATATTTTTTAAAATATATTTTATTGATTATGCGATTATAGTTGTCCCGTTTATTCCCCTCCCCTCACACTTGCATCACCCCCTCTTAGTTCATGTCCATGGGTCGTACATGTAAGTTCTTTGGCTTGTCCATTTCCTATACTATTCTTAACCTCCCCCTGTCTGTTTTCTGCCTACCATTTATGCTGCTTATTTTCTGTACCTTTTCCCCCTCTTTTCCCCTCCCACTCCCCCGCTGATAACCATCCATGTGATCTCCATTTCTGTGATTCTGTTCCTGTTCTAGTTGTTTGCTTAGTTTGTTTTTGTTTTATGTTCAGTTGTTGATAGTTGTGAGTTTTATTGTCATTTTACTGTTCGTATTTTTTTTTTAAGATTTTTTATTTTTATTTTTATTTTTAGAGCGAGGAGAAGGGAGGGAGACAGGGAGGGAGAGAAACAGCAATGTGTGGTTGTCTCTCACATGGCCCTCATAGGGGACCCGGCCCGCAACCCAGGCATGTGCCCTGACTGGGAATCAAACCGGTACTGTCTGGTTCCCAGCCCACGCTCAATCCGCTGAGCTACACCAGCCAGGGCTCATATTTTTATCTTCATTTTTCTTAGGTAAGTCCCTTTAACAATTTATATAATAAGGGCTGGGTAATGATGAACTCCTTTAACTTGACCTTATCTGGGAAGCGCTTTTATCTTCCCTTGGATTCTAAATGATAGCTTTGCTGGATAGACTAATCTTGGATGTAGGTCCTTTCCTTTCATGACTTGGAATACTTCTTTCCAGCCCCTTCTTCCCTGAAATGTTTCTTTTGAGAAATCAGCTGATAGTTTTATGGGAACTCCTTTGTAGGTAGCTCTCTGCTTTTCTCTTGATGTTTTTAATATTCTTGGATAATGTAATTATGATGTGCCTTGGTGTGTGCTTCCTTGGGTCCAAATTCTTTGGGACTCTCTGAGCTTCCTGGACTTCCTGGAAGTCTATTTCCTTTGCCAGATTGGGGAAGTTCTCCTTCATTATTTGTTCAAGTAAACTTTCAGTTTCTTTCTCTTCCTCTTCTCCTTCTGGCACCCCTATGAATCAGATGTTGGAATGTTTAAAGTTGTCCCAGAGGTTCCTAAACCTCTCTCCTCATTTTTTTGAATTCTTGTTTTTTCATTCTGTTCTGGTTGAATGTTTCAGTGTTCCTTCTGGTATAAACCATTGATTTGCGTCCCGGTTTCCTTCCTATCACTTTTGGTCCCCTGTACATTTTCCTTTATTTCACTTTTCATACCCTTTGCTTTTTCCTCTATTTTGCTACCATATTCAACCAGTTCTGTGAGCATCCTGATTACCAGTGTTTTGAACTGTTTATCTGATAGGTTGGCTATCTCTTCCTCTTCGTCACTTAGTTGTATTTTTTCTGGAGCTTTGATCTGTTCTTTCATTTGGGCCCTTTTTTTTTGTCTCATCTGACTGTTACATAGTAAGGGGCGGAGTGTTATGTGTTCACCAGGGTGGAGCCACCCAAGTTGCTGTGTTGTGACGCTGTATGTGGGGAAGGAGTCCGAGAGGAAACAATTGTGGCTTATTTAGCTCTCCAGCCACCTTTCAGTCACTTCCCCCGCTACCCATAAGCAAATTGGGCACTTCTGGTGCTGATTCCCGGGTGGGTGGGCTTGTGTACGTTCTAGGACCCTGTGAGTCTCTCCAGTGGAATCTCCTGTGAGGCTGGGAGTTTCTCTTGCCACCACTGCCCGCATAGATTTTTATAGTCAGAGGTTTTGAGGCTTTATTTCCCTGCACTGGAACCTTGAGTTGTGCAGTCTGTCTCGCTCCCCAGTTATACCTCCTGGTTTATCTGCACGCGAATGTGGCACTGCCTGCTCCACCAGCCGCCACCTCACCTCAAGTCCTCTCCTCCCGGCTGCCCGTCTCCACCCCTCCTGTCAGTCTGGATGAATATTTCTTCTTTAACTCCTTGGTTGCTGGACTTCCATACAGTTTGATTTTCTGGTAGTTCTGCTTGTTTTTTGTTTTTAAATTTGTTGTTATCCTCTTTTGATTGTGCAAGGAAGCAAAGTGTATCTACCTATGCTTCCATCTTGGCTGGAAGTCACTATTCATATTTATTAATCCAGTTGGAAAAATTAACTAAGAAATTTGATGTTTTTATATAAGTGGTTAAGATGATTTCCGGAAATATGTAATGGTGTTTGTAGGGATAAGGAAGAAATATACCTAAAATAAAGCGAGAGGGGCCATTGTAGTTTCAGAAACATTCGTGTTTTTATAATTTTTAATACCTCAGAATTTTTATTTCTTTAATAAAGGAAATTTAGTGAAAGATAATTATCTGTCACTTAGCTGCCTCTTCTGCTATCTTTTTAACATATAACTGGGATAAAAAGAATATAAAATTTTAATTGTTTATTTTTCTTTTCTTGTGTAATTTTGAAAGAGTTACTTCCCAGTGAGAGGAATTTTCACTTTGATATGTTTGGGATGATATAATTAGGGTTCTCAGGACCTTGAGATCTTGGACATAGACTTTTTGGGGCCCTCCTTATTTGAGCAGTATTGTATTTACACAGTCACTCTCCAAAAAGACCATATATTCACATAAAAATGACAGCATGCAGAGTTCTCTCAAGTAAGTGTTCTAATGCCAAGTGAAAGATCTCTGAGTCCTCCAATTCACACATGAATGTGGGAAAGAAATATGTCAGAATGTTCTATTAAGAAATGAAACAATTTATACTCGTATATTAAGATCTAACTGTTTACACAAATTCTTTTGTTAGAAATCCAGTGGCCTTTGTGTTTGTGTTAACTAGACCTTAAGCTTGGAAGACAAGATCCGTCTCCTTCACTCAGAAATATACTGTGAACTCATGGCCACTTTTCTTTTTACTTGTAGCTCCTGTAGCATCCTTGTGTTGACTTTTAATTCCATGATATTTTTCATCTCAGTATTTGCCGTTATCATTTATTGATGTGCAGTCTGTGGTGGATAGAATATTTACCCTTTTAGCATTGTTGTATCTATTCACACACCCCTGAGTTTACTACACTCAGAGATAACTAATGAGCACTAAGGGGTAAAGGGGAATCTTTTGGTGGAGAAATAGCAGCCTTGCAGAGAAAGTTCTGCCCTCTGATCTGTCCACTGTGTGCTCAGACAGTGAAGGGGCACAGGGAAAAAGCCAGGTCACTTTGGCAGGATGATTTCTGTAAGTGAGTCACTGAGTTATCTCATGTTGTCCAGCCTATCTTGTGACCTACTTTTCCGGTCTATCTGCAATAAAAATGATGCTAACTCATTGACATCTTGAGTTCTTTTTCTTCCTTTCATTAGCCCCAGTCATCCATATTAAAGTTGTATTTTATCCTGTTTTTTTTTTCTTTCTGTCTGCTTTTATTTCTAGTGTCTTGGAAACAAATAGCAATAATTGTCAGAATATAAAAAAAGAAATTGAAAAAAAGAGAATGATTCAGCAAGGATTAGATGATTAAGTTTTCTTCCGGATGCATTCCCAGATGTGTTTCTGTTCACTGAATAACCACCTCCAAAATAATTGAAGTAAAATACTTTTCTCAAAGTTATTCTCTGGCTTTATTTTATCATTTGTAATATCTTTAGGTTGTTATTTTTGATGTTCCTAAGCTCTTGTGCACTATTTTACCTATTCTCATATTTCTTTCTGAGATAGTGAAGGTCTTTTCTTTCCCCTACTCTTCCTTGATACTTTTAAATTTTTAAGGAGAATGAGTTCTCCTTAAATTCCAGCATATCACTGGAATACTTATATAATAGAAAAACCATTTACTTTTTTCTTTTGTAACATTGTGGTATATTTTTATTTGGAAGATTTTGACCTCATGTGCTAAATTCTGTATTATTCTGAGATTATCCCAAACTTGATTCATTAGTTTGAAGACAATTAAATTTTCTGTTTTCCTTCTAGTCTGGTTAAGAGAGAGATCACATCATTCTTAATCTCCTATCCTATATCCTTCCTTTATAATGTGATTATATTATTCCTCTAAGAAACTGAGATACTGCCTTGCCTTAATCATTTGTACATTTTTTCTGCTTCAGTGTTGGTTGTAAACTTAAGGGTCTTATGATTTCATCTATAAGTTATATATACTAATATTATCTGGCTCTTTGTTACTGCTCTTAGCAATGAGGAACTCAGACAAGGGCTAGCCAGTTGCAACTTGAGATTTAAGAAAACAGAACTTTGCTAAGAAAATCAGTCTCTGTGAAGTACAACCTAATGACAATCTAATTTGATCTAGAATCATGTGATATTGAGGTTTGCAGGCTTGCAAAAGCCCAGCAAAGCCATATAAGCATTGGCTACAATGCCACAGCCACCCAGGAAAATAGAATTGGTGCTCCCTCGTACACTGGTCCAGTTTTCTGGCACTGGGGTGGGATTAAGAGTATTTCAGGTGGCCTCAGGAGGGTTATCAGTAAATTCAGAGGCAGTGTGGGTAGTGAATAGAACACAGGACATAGGCCAACCAATAAAAGGTAGAGTCCTCAGATTCAAAACTATGTCCACACATGATTTTTGACTACATTTCTGTATGAAACTGACAAGAAACAAACAGAGTAGAAGCATACTAAGTTTTTAAGGGAACTGGGTTGCTTAAGATACACCAGGATTGTCTGCATAACCTGTGACTGTACAACTCTTAAAGCAAGTTCCAGGCCTCAAGTCAGCACCAGAAGGAAGCAGGCATGGAACCCACTCAGCAGAGCATGCCCCTAATGCCCACCCACGATGAGGCCATGAAGGACAGGGTCAGTGGAAATCAGTGAGCTAGAGACATTCGTCCACAGCAGGGACTCAGGGCTCATCCTCAGTGCCAGGGCAGGAAGTCTTCCTGACTCCTATGAAGCAGGATTTGAAAATTCCTATCAAATAGTAGCTGATGTATGTTTCCCATTCTCCCATTTTTCAAATAAGAGTTTTAAATAGTATAACTATCCTACTTCTACTCCATTTTAAATGGGTCACTTGGGGCTGCCCTTTAGTTTATGGACATCAGTCCTCAGAAAGCCGTGTCTAGACCTGGAAAGGACAGTGCGTCAAGCAGAGGTCGTGGGTGTACAACAGAGCAGGGTAACTAGACCAGCTTTGGTTGTCTCTGTTAGACAGACAGAGGGTAAGTTCTGTGTGCAGCCGGAAGCGTGGCCAGATGAGAGAGTTGTCCCCACCGTCTCACCCCCCTGATTTTCAACAGAGCCCTTTGTTTTCAGATGGGCACAGGCCACACAACCTAAAGACTGCCTTGCTTATTAGCCTTTCCTTCAGCTAACTGCAGATGTGTAACCTGGTTCTAACCAAATGGATATAATCAAAGTGACCTGTGTGACTTTGAGAAAGTATTTAAAGGGAAGGAATACATACCTTTCTTCCCCCTCACCTTCCTGCAGGCTGGAGTGCAAATTTGATGGGTGAAGCTCAAATAAGCCACCTCGGACAACAAGATGAAAGCTGCAGTCTGCATCCGTGACGCGTGGGGCCTTCCGCAGCCCTACTGCCTGCTCTGGGCTTCATGCACACGGCTGCAAAATGAACTTCTACTTGCTTTATGCTATTTTTTTTCTGTCACTTGTAGACAAGCCAAATTATAACTTTTATGTATATAAATATACAAAAACTTTTTTAAAGTTTTCACATTACCGTTTGATAACTACCCCTAAAAAGAATTAAATGTATAATCATAACTCTAAGCATCTACTTCTGAGTATCTGGTTTTCTCTTGGGTGTCACACCTGGTTTTGCAAATGAGTCAATTTATACTCTTTATTTTTTATATTTTGCCAGTGGTGATGTTTTCATTTTAAAAAATGTATTGTTTCCACTAAAACAGTCTCACAAACTAAACAATATTTTGGCATATTATCAGCTGTTTATTTTTAATAATTAACAGAAAATGCCAGTTTATAAAAGACAAATTTAACTCCAAGTATTTTCTTTCTAATATCAGACAAGAACCAGTGTTACCTCAGTGTTTTTCGTACTTGATTTGCTTTTTGTGGTGTGTACCTATCAATTGCCTCAGCCTCACGGTGAGGCCCTCCTTGTGGTTTCACACCTTCTAGGGCCCATCCTTCTACCCACTGACTCTATCTATCACATTAGATCAAAAAGTAGCTGCCAGGCCTTGCATATATTTCTTCTGCTACCATCTCCAGTTCAAGATGTCCAATATATTGGAGTTGGCATGCTGCCAGAATTACTAATTTTATGTTGGAATAAAAATAGATCATATTTTGTTTAATATCCATCCATCCCAGTATTTCCTCTGATTTGTGTGGGGTTTCTTGTATGATGTGCTTTTGCTTTAAGTGTCTTAAATTCTTAAGGGAATTTTCTCCTTGTAAACTAATGTATTTTGATCAATTAAATCAGTAGTTTCTTGTTAACGCCTTTAGAGTGAACAGATTTCTTTTCCCTTAATTATTATTTAGAGCAATTATTTTTAGTCTAATCATGTAAATAAAACCAAGCATCAGACTCCTTTTTGGAAAATGCCATTTTAATTTCACTGTTAAATAATGACTCATTTTTTGTATATACTTTTTCTTCATATATTGTGATTAAATCTTTTAATTGTATCATTGGAAAAATATATTCTTTTTAATTTTTTTATGGAAAAATTTTATTTCATTGTCCAGTTTCTTCTAACTCTTTTCAACAATTCTAATCAGGTTTTATTCTTTTTTTTTCTCCATTTTAAATAATTTGTTCTTAAGAATCATGATGTAATTAAGATTTTTAAGAGTGCTCTGCCATTTATAAAAAAGTCACATTCCATCTTGAAAACTTTTATAGTATAACTCCCTGAATTTTGTTAAATGCTAAAAGAAACTAATTTTGACAGGAAATGCTTTAGAACTTTAAGAATCCTTGTATGTAGGGAGCCTTAAAAAAAACTATTAATTAAGTTGAAATGAATTTTAAATAATATTTCTTGTGCATAAAAATATGTTTTCTCTTTCTGTAGGCTAAAGTAAATTAAAAAACCCCAGAATGTACAAATAGAAAAAAAGCATTAGCAGAAAATATTTAGCCTTAGAATTATGACCCTTCGTACATGCAGCAGGTCCTTGAGTGACATCACTATGTTGTAACATTGATGAAGGCAAAAATACTGATTCCCAGCAGAGGCTACTGTCCATGTGGAGTTTGCACCTTCTCTCCATATCTGTGTGGGTTTGCTCAGGTGTTCCTGTGTCCTCCCACAGCGCAAAGATGTGCAGTTGGGGGACTTGGCATGCCGAAGTTGTTCCAGTGTGAGTGAGTGTGGGTGTGGGGGTGTGTGGCCCTGCGGTGGGAGGTGAAAGGGCGTCCTGTCCAGGGCGGGCCCTGCCTTGCACTCTGCGCTGCGGGGAGAGGCTCCGCGCACCATAAGCCTGAATTGCAATAAGCAGGTTGGAAAAATCATTGTCTGACTTCTATTATTAACCCTTCTTAAATGTATATGTAGCTAACATTTATTTCCGTGTTTAATATTAGAAATGTTTTAGGTCTCTGTTAGAAGTTTGGTGATGTTTTTGTGATCAGACATATGCTGTAGGAACCTAACTCATTTTTGTCAGTTACCCTGGGCAGAATCGGTTTTGTTATACGTTGTTTCACTTAAAGGTGTGGTTTCCAAGAACCTATCCCCTGTATTAACTGAGGACTTACTGTGTGTTAATACTCACTGCCCTCAAATCATAACTCTGTTGATTACTAATACTTGTTACTCACTATTCAGGTTGGTGTATATATATATATATATATATATATACACACACAAATATATAAAATATATTATAAATATATATATACACACACATATATATAAAAGCTCATTTAATTCTTACAACAACCCCCTGCAATGGGTTTCATTGATATTTTACATGAGAGACAACTAAAACACAGAGACCTTGAAGCCTGAAGTGCCATAGGTAGTAGGCGGTGGTGAAAAATTCAAACCCAGTTGCCTGGTACCAGAGCTCCAGTGCTTTCTGTTGGGCTGTCCTGCCAGCCACGCGCTGCCCCAGCACGCGCTGCCCCAGCACGCGCTGCCCCAGGAAGCGCTGCCCCAGCACTGGCGCAGAGCCCAGTGCCCGTGTGCACACTCTGCCGTCAGTGTACGAGATTATCTGACATTTCCAAAACATCAGATGTGTTTTTTAGTAATTCATTCTGTAGTGTTTTAGAAATGTCAGTCCATGATGAACTGGAGGGGAAACTGGTTATTCAAGAAGAATTGCTCTAAATAGAGTGCTCTTTTTTGGGTGTTAGGTGCTTTTAAATTCACAATTTTATTCAATTCTCACAATAATCCTCCAAAGTACATGTTGCTATTCCTATGTGTTAGTTGAGAAACTAGAGGTCATATATAAAGGTATATATGTGATGGATCTGGAATTCAAAGCCCATTTTTTACTCTGTAGCACATAGAAACTATGTTCTCCTGTTCCAGGTGACTCTCATATTGGAACACTTAATTACTTATTTAAATTTGTTAAGTCCTTATCTTTATAAATGAGAACTTAGATGGAATAAGTACATTTATTTTTAATTAAGGACTCTGTAAACCTGAAAAGAAAGATACAACATAGTCATTTATTCTTTTAAGACATTATTTTTCTTCTTTCTTCTTAGAGAAGATTCTTAGCTTTAAATGTTTATTGGCTATCCTAATTTCACCTATTAGCAAATATTTCTTAGAGTGGGAAATCTGGATCTTTTTGCTGCAGTTTCTAATTAAAATGGCAGAATGTGATTTAGCAGTCCCTCAGTTTCCTCATCTATAAAATAAAAAGGGTGAGCTAAACTATTTGAAGTTACAGCCTAACTCAAAAATTCTGATACTTTGCTTAGCTTCTTCCTTTTCTATTTTCCAGGTATCTCTGTTCTCCAGAAATCCTTATCTTCAGCCTGCCTTCCCCTCTCTTACAACTGCAGCTCCTTCCTCCTCAGGGCCCAGTTTCTCTAGAGAATGAGCTCCCCTCCTGCTGGCCTCCACTGTCCATCCATTTCTTGATCAGCTGTAACCTGGTTTCTGCTCTCTCTCCTTCATTATAACTGCTCCTGCTAAATTCCTCATTGTGGGCTCCAGCAGGCAGTCTTCCTCTCTTAGTTTTTTCTCTTATGTTGGCCATCTCTGCCTTGAATCGATTTCAGTCCCAATCAGTCCTCCTCTTCTTCCCCCCCCACCCCACCCCTCCACTTGCATGTATGTGATCTAACTCTTGAATGAGAACTCTCCACCCATGTGTTCTTCAAGCACTGAGTCCTCACCTTTCACACTTACTCTTCCTCCCCTCCTTTTTTATCTTAGCGAAGGCCCCATTACCCGTCCAGCCAAATCGGAAGCACAGTTTTTTGGACTTTCTTCTCGCCTTCACCCACCCAAGCTAAGCTGCCACCAGGTTCCATGAATTTGGTCTTCAAGGGATTCATGTCTACCTCCCCATCTTCACTCTCTCTGCCCTTATTTGAGGAGGTTCTCTTGAATTCTATCTAAATCCCTTCTCTAACTCCAGGCCCATTCCTTTCAATATGCCCCTCACTTTATTGCTAGAAATGTTCTTTCTAAAATACAAACCTTGTATATATTGAATCAAATTCTTCCATAAGTCCCCATTGTCTTCAGCACATGAAACAGTATCAGCAGTTGTACCATCTACCGCTTGCTGACTTGAACTAGCTTCCAAGTACTTGTGCACAGTATCTTACATAACCTCCTTATATGAGGGGGAACCCAAAAAAACAGAATTTATTTATTAAAAAAAGTGCGTATTTATTCTTACATGTTTAAACTTTAGTCACCTTCAAAGTACTTTCCATTCGATGCAACACACCTATCAAGACCTTTTTTCACTGCTCAAAATAGTTTTTGAACTTGTTGATTTTGATGCCTTTTAGTGTTTCTGCCATTTTTTGTTTCACTTCTTCCACATCAGCAAAACCTTTCCCTTTGAGGATATTTTTCATCCAAGGAAGCAAACAGAAAATTCACTCAGGGTGAGATCAGGTGAATAGGGAGGGTGGAGTATGGGGGTCATGCCATTTTTAGTCAAAAACTGCTGAACACTCAGCATGGTGTGGGCAGATGTGCTCATAGATCACCCACCATGAAATGGGCAAATGTGTTGAATCTTCAAAGATAATTCACTGAAGCTGAATGCAGCCTCTCACAACGATGCCAGCTGGTACACTGATACAGATGGGCTCCTAGAACACTCTCCTAGCAGGGGAAGCCTGTACTAAAAGGGCCCGCCCTCCAGAAGATAATTCCGGTCTTTTTTTGGACCCCCCGCCATAGTTTAGCTCTATTGTAGTACTTACCTCACTGTTCTGTGTTTGTGTGTGTGCCTCCCTCCAGAGACTCTCCCTCCCCCATATAACTTCATGAGTCTTTTCATGTGTATGTCTTCAACAACTATTACTGTGCCTAAAGCATAAACCCATTACATCTTTTTTGAATGAAGGATTTCTGTTGTTGTCATAGGATATGGAGATTTCAGGATCCTATAGTAGAAAAGCTCATAGGAAAGACAAAACAGACTTTGCTGGCTTGGGCAGAGATCAGTCCTAGGTCAAGGGAGCCAGGGCCCTGTGACCCACTGCAGCCCCCTCTTTCAAGTCCTTATGCTGTATCCACCTGAAAGCATCAGGGCTTGGGAACCAGCAAAAATGACTATCTCTGTGGTTTGGTTCAGTGCATGCAGCCTAGCACTAGCGGCCTCACACCTACATGCACCATGTTTTAAGACAATAATGGTATGATGTAGAAAATAGCCTTGGAAAGTCAGTTTCTTTTCTAGCCCTGGTTTGTCTGGTTCGTCACTGCTGACCATCTTCACTGAAATACAGTGATTTCATTATTACTGCTCTAAGATAGCTGTTCTTCCAGCTATCTTATATTTCCTAAACGGTCGACCTTCACACCACATGGTATCCTATATTTAGCAGCAAAAACTGTTCTTTGTAATTCCCTTTCTTGGGTGTTTAATTTAAAATATATAAAATTTAATTTAATCCTTCTATTTCTGAGATGTTTTAAAGGGTGTAAACTGAGGTTATGAGCACTTTTAGGTCAGGTTACCAAGAGGAGTTTGACATTTATATGAATAAGAATAATATCAAGAGTTACAAAAGCTAATATAAAATCGCAAGGGCTGTCACACTCTGTGCTTGAGGCCATAAATTGATTGCCAGCAGGGGTCAAGCAGGAGTCTCTGCCTTCTCTGTGCAGCCTCCCTTGGGTAAGCTGTGCAGAACTTGGTGCACCAGCAGAAAGGGCAGAATGAATTTACTCCTCCTTCAAGAGATTGCCGGAATATTTACCCCTTAAGAGAGGTATGGATTGATAGTACTTCTTATTTAGACAGCTAGACATAGAACAGAAGATTATTTTCCTAGAAATAATACCAAGCCAATGTAAATAAATCGAATAATTTAGTCAAGCATATGCAGACAGGCCCTGCTTGGTCCACACTGTGTGTTTTGAGACAGAGTTTTATATTTCTGTTTTTTGCTGTGAGAGCTACTGAGAAAAAGAAAGAAAAGTTGATTCCAAATGAACTAATTTGGTGCTAATTACTTAAAGTGCTAAAACCAAAGTTGATCTTTAAAATATAAATATGTATATATTGCAACTTTTGCTGATGTTTATTTCATCTTGCCTTAATAAAATGTATTCTAATAAAAATGAAATTACTATATGCTCAGTATTGGAATAAGCTTCTATATATGTAATGAAAGTTATATTTAGATATAAAATGTAAGAATTGTGTACTCTTGTGGAAATATGACATTGGGTGCTTTTCATAGATCAAGCAAACCTTTCATGGCCTAAAACTGGATAATGTGTGTACATCGTGACGTTGTATCCAATATTATGCTTTTTATTGTGGTGAGGTTTTTCTTTGTGAAGGTGGGAAGTGAACTCTCCATTCTACAGTGCCTCACAGTGTTTAAATGAAGTTCTATCTACCTGTAAACCTGGTTTTTCTTAGTGGCAAAAGGGAGATTGTACTGAGCCCACTTTATTTTCTCTTTTGCCTTGTCACCTGTCATTTGCTTGTTGTTAGGGTTTTGTTTTGTTTGTAACAAATTGGTTTCTGTTGCCTCACCATTGAGTTACTGCTTTTCTTCCCTTTCCTGTTTTTAGAGAAGATCCTTGTAGAGGCCCGTTTGTTACAGCACTGAGAACGCACGGCGTGTTTTTCCTAATTAAGGTCCCAGGCGGTCATCACCCTGCTGCTGCGTCAGGTGCTGTGTGTAGAGTTGGAGTTCCTGAAGGAGTTTTGTTTGGCATTAAAAAGTAGACTGGAGGCTAGATAGCATAAATATCCGTGGTTTAGGCTACAATGAGATCTATAAAATTTAAATAATAGCTTTGCTAGAAGCCTTAGAAGCCACTCAGTTGCAGCAGCAGCCCATAATTCTACTATTGTGAATGATCAGCTGCTGTCTTGAGCAGTGTGCATAACAGGGATGTTTTTAAAAAAAATTTTTTTTTCCTTTCTCAATTAATGTACATAGGAATCATCATCCATACAGTAGTAGGCAAAATATAACCTATTTAAGACTATCCTTCAAAATGTTTCATATGCCAGCAGGCCACTAGGAGATGCTAAATAACAATATGGCCATGTAGTTTACTTGTTTCAACCAGCATTGAGAAAGGATCTTAAAAGTTGCTTCTAGCTTAAATGTTTACATTTTTCCAAAGCACTGTATTTGTACAGTGGCCATTATTTCATTTTCTTTCCTTTACCCAATAAATAGTGTATGTCCAAAGTAAAAATGCTTCTCTAACAACAGCATCCCAAATGATATTATTTAGAAGTTTTAGAAGCTGTGGTGCTAATCTTATCAGAAACAAATATTGTTTTCCCTTCTCTTTTTTTTCTCACTCTTTTCTCCAAGAAAAAAGAAAAAACTTAAGCCATTAAATGTGTGGTGTTTTGCCAGTTTAATTAATATGATCATGAACATGTGGAATTAGAAGGCAGTTTAGAAATCATAGTCTGTCTCCTCTCATTTTCAACCAAAGCCCAGAGAAGTTAATGTGTTTTTTTTTTTTATTTTCCATATTCTTAATGGCCAGGTCAGGCTAGTTTTCCTTGGCACCGCTCAGCTGCTGTAAAAGGCTCATTGTTTCTAAATATCAGAAATATGTAAGTTGCTTCTCTCAAAATGTCAGAGAGAATAATATATTGGTTGTATTAGAGATAGTCTAATAGATTCACAAGTACTATGATGGAAAAAAAAAAAGCCAAAGAAAACAAATGCCGAAACTTGAATATTTTATGAACCCAGCCACTTTTGGTTGAGATATGCAAGTGAGGTGCTGTCATACTTTGATTCCAAGCAAGAACTTTTATATAGAAGTAATAAACTCAGAGTATTAATGATTGAAAATTTAATTTAGGCCAGTAATTGAGAGCACAGGTGTCGGGTCAAATGAACCAAATTAAACCCTGTCTAGTTTTGTAATATTGACCAAGTTACTTAACCTCTTTAACCTTGGTTTTCATATCTGTAAAATGAGGATAATAGTATCCTTTTTTCAAGGTTGTCGTGAGAATTAAATGAGATGATAGAAGTTATGACAGGTTAGAAAAGCGCTGCTACTTTCAACACAGAACTCAGTCACTGGCGATACCTAAAACATTTTTCAGATGCTACATGATGTGCAGGACCCAGTGCACATGGCAGATTTCATATAAAATACATAAACCAGTTTGGAGGAAGAAAAACACATCGAACATATTCTTCTGTTTTACTTTCTGTAAACAAAATTTCATTAAATGTCCTCTTAGGCTAACAGTATAGTGTAGTTGGCAGACCGTGTCCAAAATATGGAAACAACAGAGTGGATATTCAACAGCTACATGTTAATCAGGGCCCACTAATGCCTGTAAGAGTGTTGGCATTAGATGGGGTCATCAAGGCTGAAAATAGATTTTTTTCAGGACCCCAGTTCTCATCACCATTTCTAGACCTTTCTTCTTTGAACTCACTCCACACCCTCATTCCACCTCCAGTAAGGTCAGCCCTTCAAACATTTCATTCTTTCCTCTTCCTTGTAAACCCTTGCTTTCCTGGAACACACCACAGCCCTTGTCAGTGGCAGTTAATTTTGTATGAAGTCATTACTGTTGAAGCATTGTTGGTTGATACTGCCAGGAAAGTGGCATTATTTTGTAATGCCATTAGAAAAATTTGCATTTGGCTGGCATCTATACTGTTTTAAAGAAAAAGAGGGAATAACACAGAATGGATTAGAAACTCTTAAGGGCCAATATGCAAAATATTTCTGTTCAGGGAGAAATTTCAGCACCTGTTGTCCCTGAGCAGAAGTTGTGTGTTTCCATAAGGGGCCCACCAGTACACTTTAGGAAAGCCACCAGCTTTTGGGGTGGTACTGACTCCTAGCACTCCCTCCCCTTTTTCTAGGTTCCCAGATAGGATATTTAGTTGCATTTAAAATCAGAATCCGTTCTGTGGTATTTGAATGTGTAAAACATTGTCTTGTTTCACTTTTTGTTTAAGAGTTTTGCATCAGAGCATTATCTACGGGGGTGGTAATCTTCAATACTCTCATGACCTGGCTGCTGCCCAGAGTCCTGGGCGATGTAACCGGGTTCAGTGAATTCTAAACAATAGAGTGTGGCGGGAACTCCGGTAAGTGGCGGGTTGACTGTACCCAAACTGTTGATTTAAGCTGTCCAGAGAGCTTGACTCATACTCAGACCTGACACCAGTTTGGGTCAGCTGGCTTAGCTATAAACCGTTCCCAGTAAACGATGCTTCTTTTGTGTGAGGAGGGGGCCGGGTGACCCCTCTGGTCATGTTCTATCTCCTCCAGCTCGCTGCAGCCTCCACATCCTGGCTGTGACACCGTTTGTGACTTTTGCTAAGCTTCATGCCCATCACTGGTTATCCAGCCACATGCCTGAGGGAACTGCCAATACACAGTGTGCTTTATGTAATTTCTATTCATTTCTAACTTTTGTTGATGATGTTTAATAAGAAATGCATTAGTATTCACTTTATCATACCCCACATCTATGTAGCACTTCATGGTTTTCATTGGGAACTCATATATTTTAGGCTAGGACAGGGCAGGAATTCCATTGCATCAGCATTAATCATTCTCGGTACCTTTTGATTAGATCATTCGGCCTCAGCACTGTTTGGGAGAGCGATCTAAGGTTGAGAGTGTAAGGATAAATGCAGGCAAAACATTAGCAGTTTGTTTAATGTGAGGATTTTTTTTGTAAGTTTGAAGGTAAATGTTTCTCAATTTGTAGTTCATTTCTTTTCTACCAATAGCCGTTGAGAATAAGCAGTAGCAATTTAAAATTTAGACACACACACAAATGGAAACTTGTTTCCCCTTGGATACCAGTTTAAATGTATTTACTCTGAGGTTGAAGGCCCACGTATAGGTATGTTTGTTTTAGCGGGTCCATGCAAGGGCACCTGGTTTGAACGGTGAGGCGCTGTGAGGACACTGAGCCATGGAGGGTGAGGCAGGGTGACTGTAACCTCAGACCCTTCTGTTCACACCTGGCCCTGAGTCTCAGGAAACCTCGTGGGCAGTGTGTTGATAAGAATTGCCTTTGTGTTCTTTCTGTAAATTTGTTTTTGGTATGGAAAGCCAAAAAGCTCACGTCCTTTAAGTATATATGTCAAGAGATTTTCTTCTTCAATACCTTTATCAGACTTCGTACCCTAATCTCCTTCCTGTTATAATGTTGAATGTCTCCAGATCAGTTAAATGATTTGCTTCTCAGTTTTAGGTGCTTCCATTTTCTATGACTAGAATTTTGTCTTCTAGAGAATGTCTGCTAAAATTTCACTTGTTTTTATTTTAATTTCCAGTTTAGTGTTTGTTTATCTTAGAACAGAGTGTGCATTTTCACAAGGATAAAAGCAATAAACAGAATGGCACAATATATTTTTGTTTACCAGAAGTTAATCCATTTGGCTTTTCCTTGGCAAAATGAGAACAAATCCATCATGGCTCTTTCATCATTTTCTCCTGTGTCCCTCACTGTGATGGGGCCGTTAGTTACTCACGTGATGTGACGTGGAAGAGGAAAGGTGATTGTTTTGGTTTTCGGTTTCCATAATGTCCTCAAATGAGCAGAAACTGTCCTCAGCTGAAGAATGTTTCATGAGTTTTAGTCTGTGACATTTCCTTACATGGAATTTTGTAAATAAATATGTAATAAATTAGTAAAATAACAAGACTTGGCTGTTATATTTTAACCAAGAAAATAATAAGATACATTTTTTTCCTCTGTTTATGTCTGCTAGATTATACTTACTATAGGGATTAACTTCAGAATTGAGACAATAAAAGTATAAACATTAGAAGCAATTTTCTTTCCTGGGACAGATTAATGAACAGTTTGATAGGTGACATGAGTGTGTTTTTTAAACGTGAAAATAACTTGTTTATTTTTGCCCACACTCAGGAATTTAGTAGTTTACAGAGAAACATGTGGAAATTTAAAAAATGCAGATGAAGAAAACATGAGAAAGGAGAAGAATAATGTAGGAAAACTAAGATGACGCTAATGTAAGATGCATGCTCTCCGGTGTCATTCATTTATTAGACCTGGGCTGCGTAGGTGACGACGCGCTTTCTAGTCACTGATGCAAAGAGGGGAATATTGTCGGTTACATGCCTCACACAAAGTCTGTGAAATTTGAAATGTCTTGTATTGAGACTAAAGCAAAAATTCCGCATGGGACGCTTCCTGTGAGATACTGTGTCCTCATCGGCGACCACACGGGAGCTGTTTTCTTTCCGTCCTCAGTGTCAGTGAGAGAACACCAAGTCACCGTTCAGAAGGAACCAGATAGAAAGTGTTCTCACTGTCTGACTTACTACAGCCGTGAATTTAGGCCAGGTAGAGGAATGGATGGACTATGCATCCTTGACCTGGTCCTCTGCTATTTCTTGATTATGTTTTTGATAAATATTGGATAGCAGAAAATTTGATGTATTCTCTGAACAATACTTTAAAATAAAGTCGTATTTTGTTGTCAATTAGAGACAAACCCACAGGCTTTAGAAAATCCACTTGTCTGACATAACTTTTCCATGATTCCATGGTTTTTATGGAGTTGATATGTAAGAAGTCATTTTAAAATTGGATCTAGTTCATTGTGACCTCTACAATTAGTTAATGATCCTTTACCCTCCCCAAAATTCTTTTTGTCTTTTGGACTGTAAAAATGCACTAAGAAAGTATCTTTTCTCAGTGTAATTAATAGACCTACTTGTTTTCCAATTAAGCGTGCTCTATATCTGTATGCTTTTATTTGTGTTTTCAGTTCCATTTTTCTTAAAGATGTCTGTGCTAGCTTTATGTGTTGGTTTGGCTTTGCTTTATTTTTACTATAAATTTAGACAAGTTTTAAGGAAAGACAAAGGTGAATGAATATTCCTATTTTTGTTCTTCCTCTAGAACTTTCAGGCCCCCCCTTCTGACTTTTTATTTTCTTTTTGGAGACATAGATTTTGATTTGTTTGTTTATTTGAGGACAGGAAGGGAGTGAGCAATGAAATGAAGATGAACAAAAAGACAAAACTATTTTCTCTAGGCCTGGAAGCTAAAGTTTTTAGGCATTCTTTGGATATTTAAATGCTCTAATTATTGTCTTTGAAATAAATAAAGACTAAAGTGATTTTTTAAACCTCTGCTCCTATTTCTAGCTGCAGAGAAATCTATCAAGCTCTAAGGAAAGCTTCATTCCAAACTTCCTTTACAGCTTACTCATTCATCTGTTTGCTTTTTGTTGGTTTATATGGACATAAACAACTTTATAGAATGAAAGAATACAATGAAGTTTAAATTTCAACTATTTATATTCTCTTAATATACAACTTAACACCTATTAATTTGTATTCATTTCGCTGTCATTATTTTAAATAAACATTTCTATGATTCAAGGTTGTTCATATGTTTATTATTTTTTAGAGATTATGTAAGTTTTTATTAGGTTTATATTTTCATCTTTGCTTAGTTACTCCTCATTGTTCAACATTTGGATTGTTTTCTATTTCTAACTCTCATGTTAAGAGTCGGCTAAGAATTTCTTTTCTGTTTTTTGGAAGTGGAGACCATAAAAGCAAGTTAAATTAATTATATACACATATATTTTCAGATAATTTATTAACATTAGATAATATAAAACTATGATACAGTACAGTTGTATTTTTCCATTTTGTAGATTTACTGCAAGTAAATTGTTTATCCCTATAAATTCAAAATATATAATTTTGCTCATCTTGTGGGATTTTGTGATAGGTTGTGTGGCATTTATTTGATTGGGAGTCAAGAAATAAGTTTGTTGTTGAATTGGAAAAACTGATTTAATCTTTGTAGTCTCAATTTGAGTCTCATCTTTTGAATGAGAAGATTAGACTAAACAAACTCTAAAGTTCAGTTTTGCTCTAAAATTTTATCATTTTAATAACTTGGAACACAGATTTACTGTTACTATATATATGCGTAGTATTTATGCATAATTTTGTCCATTTATACTATAACTTTTAAAAATGTTTTTATTAATTATTTTTAGGGGGGGAACATTAATTTGTTGTTACACATAATCATGCATTCATTGCTTGATTTTTGTATGTATCCTGACCCGGGATGGAACCCGCCACCTTGTCATATCTCTCTACCAAATGACACTCTGACCAGTTGAGCTAGCAAGCCAGGGCTATATTGTAAATCTTTAGTAGGCTTCAACCTCCTTATGTTTTCTTTTTCCTGTTCTTCATCCTTGTCGTGAACTCCAGTCACTTGATCTCTCCAAACTCTCAGAATCTTTGGGCTTCCACCTGGCCTGGACCCCATGGTCCTCTCCATTAGTGATGTACTTTGATAACAGCTTCGCCATTTTTTACCTATAATCCTACCCACACCCAGGCTTGGCCCTACCACCAGCATCCACTTCCCCCCTCCAGATTGCCAAATGCACCTGTGGGAGCCTAGCTTAAACCTCACTAAAGGAGTCATGGTATTTAATCTTCGTTAAGCCCCCTTTGCTGTTTATCAGCCTGTTTTCTTTTCCAGTCAGGTTCCAAATGCAGTTATATTCTGGCCAGTTTCTGTATCCTTCCTGCCTAAGAGTTTTCCCCTCTGCCCTCCTCCCGTCAGACTGACCGCAGCAAACCCTGATGGGCAGAGAGGTGAGAGGAGAGGGGCTCTGCCAGATTCTAGAGAGGCCTGTGGGGGCCCATGAGTCTGAGATGGAGCTCAGCAGGCCCAGGGTGCTGAGTAGGCCCAAGAAAGGAAGAAATACAAGTGGACTAACATGGGAACTGGGGCGGGATACAGAAATGCAAGAAAAAAAGCAGATGGGCCCAGGTCGTGGGCTATCTGAAGGAAGCGGCTGTGATACAGTAGATCTGGGCAGGATGGAGTCACCGTGATGAGGTTACATAAGCCCAGGGAACGTGTCAATAAAACATCTTGTCTGGACTATTGAAAGAGCTTCCTAATAGGTCTTTTGTCTGACTCTGACTCACCCCCCACATTGCCAACAGTAATAATAGTTACTATTTAAGGGTTGGCTCTGTTGTGAGCTGTATCTTAAAACTGCATAGATGCCAATCTCATTTGCTCTTCCAGCGTTCAGCTAGTTAGGTATCATCCTCAGTTTTAGACTAAAACATAGAGGCTTAAAGAGGCTCAAGACCACATAGCTAGTGACCAGCTGCCTACTAGAGTTTTTAACCTGGATACCCCATTGGCACTTCAAATTCAACTATGGCAGAAACATATTCTTCCCCAAGCCAGCCTCACTACTGCAAGGCTCTATTATTTCTCTTCATTGTACTTACGGGTTTAAAGCTGCCACAACTTAAACTTTGTAGATACTGACTTTGATGCTATTGTTCTTGCCGACATCCAGCGTGTAACTGGTTGTCACTAACTCTTTTTTAAATAATGTTGATCACGCTCTGAATGAACGAGAGAGAGAAGGGAGAAAAGAGGAAAGTGACAGTGGGGAGGCAGTGCTGGGAGTCAGGGTGATGGAGGCGGTCATGGAGAAGCGCTGCGTCCTTGCACACGTTCTCCGGACCTTCTGCTCGGTGCTTGCCACTGAGATTTAAGGTGCGGTGAGTAAGCTGGTTGTCCTGATTTCAAGGTTGTGTGACGGTATAACCATCCGTTTCCCATTAAATCTCTTCTTCTGATGCTTTCTTGAAATTATGTGCTGACATGTCATGATGAATTTTACTTTCATTTATTTTGTAATAGGGAATGCATGCACATGGAGAAATTTCAAAAAGTATAAAGGGGACACACCGAAAAGGAGGCCTTTCAGTGCAGCCACTCAGTTCCTCCTTCTCCGGGGTGTTCTTAATTTGGGAGAAGAGTTGATTTAATTACTCCGATGGCCCATTCTCTTCTCATTAAAGCTGACGGGTACTGGTGGATATCTAGTGCTTTCCTCATCTCGTTCTTTGTCTGTTCATTTTCTATCATTGTGTAACAAATTACCACAAACTTCATGGATTAAAATAACACAAATGTATCATTTCACAGTTTATGTATATCAAAATCTGGCGCAGTGTGACTGGTCCTCAGTACGGGCTCTCACAAGGCTGAAATCCAGATGTTGGTGGGAGCCTGTGTTCCCGTTAGGGGCTCAGGATCCACCTCCAGCCTTACCAGTTACTGATAGAATTCATTTCCTGGCAGTTGGGTGACTGAGGTCCTTGTATTCCTGCTAACTCTTGTCTTGGCACCATTCTCAGCTTCTTGAGGCTGCCCAGTCCTCAGCATGCACCTTTGTTTTCCTCTAGGCCAACCAGAGTACTTAACTCTCACTCCCCTTCCGCCAGCAATGGCCCAAAAAAAATCCTCTGTGCTTTTGGTAAAGGACGCCTAATTAGGTCAGGCCCATCAGGATAATCTCATCATAAGGTCAATTGATTTGAAACCTTAATTACATATGCAAGATCTCTTCATACCAATACCTATTTTAGTGTTTGGTGAAATAACTAGAAGAAGGGGGCTGGGAATTTTGGGACCATGTTAGAATTCTGCCTACCACACTGTTTTGTGCTTTGTCGTAGTATATGAGGACTGGGCCTGGCTAAGGAATAGGGTGGGGAACAGCATGGTGGAGAGTAGAAGTCAGAATTGAGGGTGGGGAGAGAACCCAATGGAGTTGATTGTTTCTATAACTGTAATTGGTGTATATGTAAGTCTTGAGAGTTCAAGCCACTCCTTTATCTCCTTTGCATTTATACTCAAATCAAGGCCCAGTCTCTTTCAGTGCATTATTTGCATTGCTTTTGAACATTATTTGGAAATCGTTTTAATGCCCCAAGGTTTCCTGAAGTATGGAGTCATCTAGCTCTTTCTCCCTCATCTATGGTGGCCTTTTTCTTTGTTTGCCCAGGATCACCCTGATTTAGCCTGTTGTCCTAGCATGTCTGTGTATAGCACCCACTTTCACTCAGCAGTGTCTGTGTTTGGGGCATAAATAATGCACACTGCTCATACTCTTTAGGCTCCTGCAAGCCCCTCCTTTCTCAGCCCCCTCTTTCTATTCCTAGTGTTATTTAAGCACTGACAACCCATGGACTTTAAGCTCACCCCATCATAGCATTTGTCAGATGAAGAGTTAAGGAAAGGATGATTAATCATTTCAAATACAGTATGTAGGTAAAGTGGAATCAGGAAAGAACATGAAATTTGTGGATTTGCCAGTGATGAGATCATAATTTCATCACCGTTTTAGGACAAGAGCCAGGTTATAGAGGGCTTACCAGGAAGTTACTAATGAGGAAGCATAAGCAACAGAGAGAGGCCGTTCTCCTAAAAGTCCAGAAGGGAAAGGAAGAATGAAGAATATTTGGAACCAGTTGGGGAAAGGGGTGAAGGAGTTAGGCAGGAAAGGCTCAGTGGACTTGCCCCTCAGTATACGTGAGCCTGGCCTGCAAGGGAAGAGCGAGACAGAGTGCACTAGCGAGAGAAGCTTTACAGACAAGAAAGCCCACACAGGGTTCTAGAAAAATGAAATCCAGAGCACCGTTCTAAAGAAAGCAGCAAATATGTTCCTCAGAATCTGGGAGGGAGGCACTGAAAATTAAATCAAACTACATTGAGATACGTGGATGAAGACAAAATTCTGGCGTTGCCAGATGGTCTCCATCTTCTCAGTTGAGGAGCCGGTGTTTCATCTTCTGTCAGCACGTGCTGGCTCTGCAGCTCTTCCTCTCGGGAGCCCCCAGCTGCGCCTTTGAGCCAGCACTGCCTTGTCTCTGGCTATGGTAACATCCTTTAGTATTTTTAATTTAAAAAATTATAAAAGAAAAATCAGAATGTGGAATTTTACCTGTTTAATTTCAAATAGTGGCCAATTAAATCAGTTCATAGATGAGCTAGTCTGATTGGTTTTGTTTTGCAGTTTGACTACAGTTTTTTAAAGCAATACGTGTAGCTTGATCCCAAGACCTAGGAAAGCTAGCCAAGTCACTAAGGAAAACATCTGTCCTGTTATCAGGCCAACACAAACTGCCTACAAGTTCAACACACAGAAGACTTGTTCAAGTGAACATAGGGTTGGTTTAGTACAGCTGTTTGTTCATCCAAGCAAAAAGTGGATAATCTAATCTCAGCAAATTACTTTTGTTGTTATTTTTAAAATAACCAATTTTGGCTTAACTTGATAAATATAATGAAATCAAATATGAGTAATTCATGTATGACATCTTTCCTATCTAAACAAAAGGCATCATGGGGTACGAAAATTGACTTTAGGAATTTTATTTGTGAATTAGAAGCTCAATTACTTTTTAAATCTTTTAATCTATACATTTTACAGTATGGTGAATTGCCTACCTGTGTGTATAAAGACGATATATTTTACTAGTCTACATTTTAATAAAATAGAACAAAATTGATATTGCTATTAAGAACTTTTCATATGAAAATATTCATTCTGTGAATATGCATGTTGATATTTGTGCTTGTGATTCAATATGCATTTTATTTCAGCATCTGTCTTTATCAGCAGCAATCTTAGGAAATCACAGGAACATATAATATTTAATGAAAATGAAATATTGCCTCAAGAGTTAAGTTCTCAATAACAAGATTCTCAGACCCATGATTGGAGACTGGACTTGTTAAAAGTCCATTGAATATCTCTTTGTAGAATCCTTCAGAACAAAGCACAGGCGATCCCTGAAACAAGGCACACCTCGCCTATTACCCTGCTAGGCCTTTCCTGTACTCTGACACTTTTCTTTACTGTTCAGAAAAGTGATACAGTAGCCATAGATTTTGTTTTGAGTATAGTTCATATTTGAGAGGAAAACTCTAGTTTTATGTATATTTTAAACTATTTAGGGTCATTAGAAAAGCATGTAGTCTAGGGGTAAAGAGACGGATGGTATTTTAGAATTTGTAGAGCAAGAAACAAAATCAAGGATTTTATCTACTATCTGGAAAACAAATTTCTTATTGATGAATTCAAAATATAATATAGTACAATATTTAAAATATAGATCTAATAAGAGTAATAAAATTACTTTCTTTGAACAACATTTCACTTACTGGGTTCAAAGCTTAATGTTCCCAATCATCAAAATCAATTACTATTGCTCATTCGTCATTGCTGATATGAAATGAAATTTTATTTATTTTTCTTTGGAAAATGTCTTTTCACCCAGATACATAATACCAAACATTGATATCAGTTCATGATATAAATATATTGGTTTTAATTGAAGATATTCATCACTTGGAAGGCATTTATAGAATTCTATTAAATCCTTCTTTCAATATTTGCCTTTTATCATATCAGTTACTTCCAGTTGAAGGTTAGTGGAAGCTCTTCAATCACACAGTTAAATGGATTTTAAAATATGATCATTTCCTCTACAAAGTTTTCCCCTTGATATTTCTAGTACCTACCTGGCACCATACATAGTTATTACAGTATTATTGAAATGTTATCTAATTGACTGTTGATGTTGGTCCCACTGTCCTTAACTCAGTGTTGGTGGAACATTGAGAAGGAGGTGATGAGAGGAGAGGAGACCAGAGATTAATTACGACGGGCCTTACTTGCTTGTCATTCATAAACACTGGAGACTTATCTTCTAGGATATTGTGGCGGGGGTTGTTTTTCGGGTTTTCTTTTACCCCTTGTTTGTTTGTTTGCTTGCACTCACCGTCCTATATTGAGAAAAAGAAATCTCAAGGGGAAACCCAGTATGTAACAATTAAATCTGAAGTTGTTTTGGTTTCAGGATCAGGCTAGGAAGCATGGGCGTCCAAGAAGAGAACGGAAGTTCGGTTGTGCTGGACTGTAGTGTGTGAGATGTGGGGCCCGGTTGATGCATTCGCTAGAGATCAGCCTTCCCGTAGCATGCGGGGCTGAGAGGGCAGGAATGGCTGCTTTCATCACTGTCCCTTGGTGAATTAATTCATGCTTCAGTGAATTTTCTGGATCTTTCAGTTAGAACAATTATATCTTTAAGTGACCAAGTATACTAGGTATACTTGGAAAAAGCTGATTTTCCTCCTGTGCTTCAGAGATCTCCTTTCCGTACAGATCTGAAATTCCTTTTGAAATGGTTATTCGTTTTTTTCCTTAAGCCACCCTAATATATCATAGTATCTTAAATGTTTTTTTGAAAGATGGCCAGTATATACAGCTTGTCTTCTACTAGTTTTACATTAAATCCTCATTGTCCTCATCTATGAATAAAGAAAATATTCATTGTCCGCTATGTCTAGCACTGGTTTTGGTAACAGCACTACCTAAGAATGAATAAAAATGAATGAATGTTACATTTTTGTTCTCACATTCAGCTTCTTCATTGAGAGCTAAGTCTATAGAAGCTCTTTATACATGTATATCATGTACAATAGTGTAAATTAATTAAACATTTGTTGACAATAATTGGGAATGTCACTCAGCTAAGTTTTCTTCTTTTTATACTGTTAGACTAATGGTCGCAGACACGACCACTAGCCGCTCACCAGTGAGCTCTGTAATGGTAGTGGAGAGCCAGCACGGAAAGTAATGGCTTATGGAACATAGACAACGTTTAAGGTCTGTACCTTTGTGCTTGGATTCTTGTATTTTTAATTTCTTGCTAGACATTGAACTTTATGATTCCTAAAAGGATTTAGTTAATTTTAACTTTTGGAAGCGTATCTGCAAAAAAAAAGGAATCTGAACAGTATTATGCCTACAGAAATCACTCAGATATTTTTTTCTCACAGAAATGCAGAGTGGTTGAAACATGGGGGACTGAGCCATATCAACCAATGTCAGTCAGTAGACATGCCATGTAATTTTCTCTATTTTGATGTCTACTATTCTATTTTTTTTCTCTCCACACATGACAATTTTAATGTTTTACATGGAGGAGTTGTAAAAAATTAGTGTAGTTTCAGTGGCTGATTTTGTGCAGCAAACATTAAGACTGTTCCCATGAACCGCCCCCTGGTGCAACCCTTAATAAATGCAAACTTTATTTTTAGTAATGACCTTTCGTAATGTGAGCCTTGATCCGTTGAGATGCCGTTCACTTTTGATGCATCTCCAAATCCCTTTTTTTATGCATTTTAAATCAACACACGCTTGCTCTGAATTTATGCATGTGGATAGATGGAGATGTAATTTAAACACATCTGTTCAAATATGCATTTCAGATCAACTTGGTGCCGGTTCTCATAATACGATGGAGTTTTTGACGGGTATTATTATATCCCTAAAGTACACACCAGATGGTATTTATTAGAGAATGAATAGAAATGAAGTTTAAGTGTATTGAGCTTTTTGTCTTAAGTCACTCACTTTTTAGTCATAAAACAATAGTGGTCTGATGACCTGTCCCCTAAGATAAACCTTCACGTGAGACTGTTCTCTTTCAGGTGACTATCTCTCAGTCGAGTTGAGATTATAAATATTTTGTTGTTAAGTAGTCACCGTCACTGAGAAAGTTAAATGAGAAAGGGATAGAGAAAATAATAGACAATTAGCAATTAGGTACTGGCTACAATGAATACTTTATAAGTCATATAAATAATAGATTTAAATAGATTGAATGGCTTCACTAAAAAATTCCTCATTCGCTTGAGACATATGTCAATGAATCGTTTCAAAATAATTAAAAATACTGTTATACTTTGGAGTCATTATTTCAATGCCTAAGTAAGATTTCTTTATTAATCTTCAAAGCTAACCTTTTTCCCTCAAATACCTGTACTAAGAATATATGGCATAATAGAGTAAAATTAATATACAGAAATTCATTGCCTTTCAGATTTACCATTTTCAGTGGCGAGCGACATGTAAATGATTGTCACTTCAATGAACATAGAGAAACGTGACATAAGCAGGCATCGCTCTTTCCCTGTGCCCCCGCGTACCTTTCTCCCCACACCTGCAGAGGGGAAGCCGACGAGACCGAAGTTGCCCGTGTGATGATGAGCCCTGGGTGGGAGACCACTGGCTATTGCAGGGTCTCCAGAGCCATGGTGACTAGCTTTTACACGTACTGTCTTCTCCAGGATTTATAGCCCTGGAAGCCAGTTCCGAAAGAGCTGAATCAAGGAGAAGAAACACTATTACATATGCATACTGTTTCTTACATTTGATAGGCAGCTATACGCTCATGCCTGCAATCCAATGCAAGTAAACCAGACCGAGATTGCTTGTGAGTTATTATTGACTTCTACAAACAACACCACAACTTAAGGCTTTTTCTCAGAGGCTTAAACGGAGGGAGTGCAAAAGGAAAGTGATGATTTGTGAGGTAACCTGCAGTTATGTTAGGCAGTAATAGAAAACACTTTAAAATATTTGAAATAATATAATTGCTTTGCACTGGGAACACGTACATGAATAAAAGATGTTAGCAGGTGTCCTGCTAGTACAGCGTCTCATGCTGTTGTATTTATTGGAAATACGCACACCATCAGCAGATTGAAATTTGTAAAAAGTGATTGAAACAGAAGGTTTGAATAAAAAGCTCAGGCTTAAAATCATGTCACTTCTTTAAACTGTATTTCCAATTTAATAAAATACAATTTTTTATTGTTACCTTTCTACCTTAGAGTTTTCACTATTATTTTGAAAATTATATTTTTCTTGGTATTTTGTATTTAAAAAAATACTTTTAACACATAACCGCCAGTATTTGCCTATAATATTTGTCCATTGCAGTTTGATAAAGATTTTTGTAGCATTTTTAATTTTTGATGAATAAGGTCTTTATGTTTTTTGTATCTGGATTATAATTTTTGATTTTTATGTTTAGTAACAGACAGACTTGCAAACACCTTATCATTATAGTCAGCATGCAAAGACACATTTCCTTATTGTTTCACATTCCTCCGTAAAACCGATTTCAGTACAGTAAATGACATGCACGCCAGTTTTAGCTTTCAGTATACTCATCTAGAGTACAATTTGTTTTCTGGTAAAAAGTGTTTTTTTTTCCTTTCGCACTGTTTTCATCCATTGAATGTATTTAATTATTAGGAAAAATGTAGAGTCAAGGTTCTCAAGTCTTAATCCATTTGAATCAGATGCAGCTTCCTTCCCAAAGTTTTTTATAACTTGGTCCTTTTTCTTATCTTTTAACTGTAAACTCATTTACCACCCGCCCTCCTCCACTGCCACTACCACCATTTGCCCCGATGCCTGCTCCTCTACTAACAAATATTTGTTTTCTTCTTTTTTAAATTGAATTTATTGGGGTAGCATTGGTGCATAAAGTTATGTAGGTTTTAAGTGTACAACTCAATGAAACATCATCTGTGCACTATCTCATGGCCCAAAGCAAAGTCTCTTTCTGACCCCATTTATCCCCGCTTTGCCCCCCTCCACCGCCCCCACCCCTCCCCTCTTGCTATCACCACACTGTTGTCTGTGTCTGTGTGTCTCAGATGGATACATATTTCCCTATAAATACATACTTATGATAATGTTTAATTGTAAATTAGGCACAATGAGAGATTAGTAATAATAATAAAATAGGACAAATATAACAATATACTATAATCACAATTATAAGTGAATATGTTCTCTCTCAAAATGTCATATGTACTGCGCATGCCTTTCACTTAAAGGAAGCGCTGGACAGCTTCTCTTTGGTAAACCCAAATTGACAGCATCACTGCTCGCACCGCTCTTGCATCTCGGGACTGTTACTAAGTAAAACAAGGGTTACCTGATCACGGGCGTGGGTTACCATGTCAGGGGATCTGATAACCGAGAAGGCTGCTAAGCGACTAGTGGGCGGGAGCATCTACAGCGTGGAGACGCCGGACTACAGGATGACTCATGTCCAGGGTAGGACAGAATAGGGTGGCGTGAGATTTCACCACATGCTCATAATAGCACACAACTTAAAACTAATGAATTGTTTATTTCTGGAATTTTTCATTTAATATTTTCAGATCGTGTTTGGTTGTGGGTAACTGAAACCACAGAAAGTGAAACCACAGATGAGGGGGACTACTGAAGTAACTGACCTGATGGAAGTCACTTAACCTTTCTGAGCTGCAGTTTCCTCATCTGTAAAGTGGAGATGATAATAGTCCTTACCTTATTAGGCGTACTTGGAGGATTGAGTGAGTTAATATATGGAAAGCACTTAGAACTCTGCCTGGTGCAAAGTGCTACGTAAGTGGTTTCTGCAACTATTAGTACTCTACAGTACCGCCGCCGCGACTGCTGTTGTGGGAATACCTGACTTACCTCTGACTGAGGACTTCGACGGCAGGTGTAACATCTTGCTGTCTTATAAAGCACAGTGCTAGCATATAGGAAGTCTATCTTCCATGATATTAACTAAATTAAATATTGATTATATTGATTATCAAGTTCATGAAGACATTGAATTGAATTTTCCTCGGAAAGTCATCAAAGCCCATAGTGACTTATCTCCCCACATTTTACAAAAATGACTTCAATATAGGGGTGAACTACGTGACATTTAAGATTCTTTCAGCCCCTGAGATACGGGTGCTAATGGTTCTTTATTCATTCTGCTTTTGCTATCCTCATGGATGCTTCCTTGGCAATACTCCTAGAGATACATCCAAGACTGCCCTTTCCTCCTTTCATAAAGCATTTTAGACTCACTCACGAATGTGTCATGTCTGCATGTTTTCACCCTTTGCTTTGCGCTTTCATACATCTGAAAATCATTTTGTTCATCAGTACTTGCCTTTGCGTTTTGCTCTCTCTTTGTGTCATTGTCTTGTGGTTGTCTTTATGTTGTTTATGTTCACATTTTATAAAAGTATTGTCACACAATTAAAAACAACTCTTACTCAAGGCTCCCTGGAGAACGTGACTCCGTCTTTGGGATGTCTTTGTGCAGGAAGCCCGTTGTCACAGACCACACAGCCCTGTGTCTTGGACTTCGGCTATGATGAAATAGTCACTACTTGTGTTTTACCGCTTGGGCTTTCTTCATTTACTTTTTTGATCAGAAATTGATTTTTTTAAAGCTGTTCACTAAAGGAAGCATTTGCTGTGATTGGAACTACACACACAGATTAAAGTGGAATATAAATTCTAGTGATGTTATACTTAGTTTCAGTTCATTTCAGCAGATTCCACATTGGGAGGTGGCAGTCTGTGGCTCTGTATGTCTTGGCACATCCACAAACCTCTGCAGTTTTTCTGTGTGTTTTTTTTATCTCCCAACCCCCCATGTCCCGTTAGGTGTTACTCCTAATTTCATTCTCTGTAAGGTTCATAATCCCATTTATTCCACATTGTGCTCTCATCCCACCTTCCTCCTCTGTGTGCTGTTGACCCTGGTGCTGTTACCTGCACGGTGGCTGTAAATGCTGGGCAACCCACCAGTGTGCTCTGACTGTTTCTGATACCCTTCATTGTAGGCATTCAGTCGCCATCGGTTGGGTTCAGTCAAGCTGTTTTAAAGCAGGCTTTCACTTAGTCGAATTTACTGCCCTGATCCTGTCTGATAGACGCATCACACATCCACACGCTTGCTGTTTACATCGGTGGTCACAGACAGGCCTTTTGCACTGGCTGTTGTGCTTGGGGATTACTCAGTCTAGCAGGTTTGAGGGGCGGTAGTGAGTGTTCGAATTCTGATTCCACAGCGCAAACACGTCACCTCTCTGCACCTCTGCAAAGTAAACATGTCACCCCGTCCTTCTCACAGGATTGTTTTCATGTCTGTGAAATAACATAGAAAAAAGAATATCAGAATGTGATTCTTTGTGGGTCTTTATAGCCTTTAGTTGGGTCTGAATTACATGAAAAACAGGGAAACTTTGGTTTCCGTGCCAGGCTATGAACTGTCCAGGGTTTGGTATCAAACACCACAGGCGTTATCAAAATTCTTGGGATTTGTTTGCCAAAAATGACGTAATCCAAGCTACTTTCTAGACCTTGTGTGATTGGGGACATGGTATGAAGTGTTAAAAATTAACAAGATTTTTTGTTTTGTTAGTGCCTCCCTGAGCCAAGGGCTAGTTATATCTATTAATGTTTCTGTTTTCAGCTATCTCTCTTTCTGTAATTTTGGCACCACTGAGAACGTGCGTGATAAAATCTAGGCTTTCATTAATATCTTTTTGTTGGCTATTGGCACAGATACGATAGCTGGTGAGGATTTTTTCCTACATTTCTTTCCCCATTTTGAATAAAACGACAAGTACATGAGTAAAGCACTAGGAGTCAGAAACCCTAACCCCTGCTTTCTCTCCTGTTAACCAGCTCTGTAACCGTGGACAAATGACCTAATGCTTAATGTCCCTGTTTTTTAACATGAGAGTAATAATCAAATAACTGAGGAATGACTGAAAAGATAATGTTAAGTGGGGTTTTTTTATTGTTATTTAGTAGCTGTGGAACCAGTAATTGACACTCATGCTTCTAAATGAGTGTCCCTAGTCACTCCACGGTGAACCTGCTATTACTGTTTCTGAAAAAGGAGGACTTGTGGAGTAACTGTGTCCACGTGATGTGTACTGCCCTCCGTCAGTGGGAGGCAGTTTGTCCTTTAAGATCACAGACTGAAAACAGACAGTTAGGATTCAGATCCGGACCCTACTTGCTCATTGCTCTGTGACCTTAGGTATGTTACATAATTTCTCCGTGCTTTCATTGCCACATCTGTAACATGGAGAAAATACTAGCCTCTTTGAGGAGTAAATGAGTCAATACATGAAAAGCATGCAAGAGAGTGTAGCACAGAGTAAGTGCTCAGTAAGGTTCTCAGAGGCTGGTGGCAGACAGTGGCACAACATCAACCAGACATTGAGCTAGTTCAGGCCCACTTACTTTCGTGAACAATAACTGGGGATCGCGGTAGTGTCCTGATGTTCCCTAATGTAGTGGCTTCGTTCTTGGGTTTTGAAGTGTTTCTTGGTTTAGGATCAGCTCCCACCAGCCTGAAAGCAATGTGCAGCATCTCAGCACCGCTGAACCAGCTGTGTAAGAAGCACGTGGCCTCCAGGGAGCTGCTTTGTGGCGAGAACTGAATTGGACTGCTCACAATCAGGAAGAGCCTCGGACTGTTGTAAGGACCGGTGAAGCATGTCTCAGGCAGTGCTATGTGCCTGTGGACCGCAGCGGACAGGCCAGCCAGGTGTGGCGTGAGGCAGAACGGAATTGCCTTTGCAGGGCCAGAGATTCCGGCCAGATGGGGACCCAACAGGCAGTGTCGTAAAAAGTGACAGGCCCTTCACATAGAGGCTACACTGTCTAACGAACACCCACGTTTCATGAGATTTTCATACGGGAAGGACCCTTGGCCACTGCTGCCTCTGCCACAGCAGCCCTCACGGATGTTGACTGGGTAGAGCTTTGCCGAGAACATGTCATCCCTTAATAAGCAATTTGTGACTGATGGGACTTACCATCTTCAAAACTAGAAGAGAGCAACTGTACTGAAAAATTGGAATGAAAAACGCTCCTTTGATTCTCATAAATCTTGCTTCAACTACAAGGATTCTAGCTTGAACCCCTTCTCTCCAAATTTTAAACCAAAAGCTGCAAAAGAACTCAGGTTATTTAAAATAATCTTTCACTCTGTATCAGTGTTTTTTTCTAAAAATATGAATTTAAGGTGAAAATCAGTTTATTAACTAATAACTTTTTTTTTTAAGTACTCATTTGAGAAATGAGACCTAGAATGTAAGCGTGGGAGCCAGCTTCAGCAGCCTGTGCCTGGGCAGCATCTGTGGGGTCTTCAGCCCAGAGAAAAGCCTGTGACGAAGCCCTCAAAATCACTTCTTCTCTCCCCCTGCCAGAGAGATAAAGGCTGGAAGGTCACTTCTTGAACTTTAAAGTAAAATAAATTGACTAATTTGTATTAGTCAATACAGGATTGATTATTGGTAGGTATGAGTAAAGCCCATTGCTTTCTTGTGTTCACTATTCATTGCCCCTGTCTTTTCCCCCATCACCCTGAATTCAATATGCACCTTTATCTGTGAGGCTGTTCCTCATTGCTGCAGTGGAAGAATATGAATACGGCCCCATCCTAGTCCACCAGGCAAGAATGGTTTATGAGGGGCCTTAAGACAACCGAACAAATGGGAAGGTGCCCGGCAGAACATAACAGCCATCACAGAGGTGTAAAGGATGGACTTGAATGAGTTGAAATGTGGAGAGAAAAGTCAAGAAAAAATTTCATCAGAGAGGTGGGCCACAGGGAATGAATAGTGTGGGTAGGTGCTAATAGATTGTCAGGATTGCTCAGGGAGGAAGTATTCTGACTTGAATTGTATCAGTGAGAATTCCATGACAATGGAAAGGTCAATATAGGGCTACATTTTGGAGAGCATCATCTGCCCACTGTCCCCTGATTCTCACCCTGGGATGTCCTTGAGAGTACTCAACAAAACTCACTCGTGGGCCTGGCTGCTTAGAATCTCTGCAGATGTTTTTGGCTTTGTGTAAACAGTCTCTGTTGCAAGTGTCACAATTACTCAACTCTGCTCTTGTAGCCAAAGCAGCCATAGACATTGTGTAATGAATGGGTGTGGCTGTGTTCCAATAAAACTTTATTAACAAAAACAGGCTGGATTTGGTGCATGAGTCACAGTTTGCTAACCCTTAATCTGATTTTTAGTAAATTGAATTTAGATAAGACATAAGTTCAACTAATAAGGAATAAAAAAAGTAATTGTTAATAATTCTGTGTTTTGATTTGACTTCTGGGGCATGCAATTGTGTGCTCTTTCTGTGTGTGTGGTTTTTTTTCAGTATTATTTCTATGTCTGATGATATTATACAGGTTGCATTGAGGATAGCATAAGATGTGAAATGTAATGCCTCTGAGTGCCATTTCTTGATGATGATAACACTTCCATTAAAAGTAAAATTTCCCCTAATTCCTTACTTAGAGTGGACTGGGTAGCAGAGGCATTATGATTGTGTAACCGTATAAATTATTCTTCCTGAGACCCGATGTGTAGTCAATCCAATTATGCTTTCCCTTTAAAGAATGTTGTGATCTGGGTTTGAGTCTCTAAAATTTCAGTGAGTCTGTGTGTTTGCTTTAAAGTTTAATTTTAAAAGATTTAAGAAACTTGTCCAACTTTGTAGTTTTTGCCCTGTCCTGATATTCATTTAATTGGTTCTGCTAATGTGAATGCCCTTTCAAATATGAAAAAAATAAAGCAAGAAGGAAAAGTTGATTATTTCTGTAATTGGATTTTTCTCTTGAGTAAAATGATTTCACTCACTTTATATTTCTGACTTAAGGGCTGGGGATGGGGGACCAATTTCTTTCATATTGTAGTCAGAAGCAGACAGAAAAAGGTATAGTTTGTTCCAAGGTATCAGAATAGCATATTGGTTTTAGTTGTAATTAATTACTGATGCTGAATATACTCTGGCCCCTGCTTTCATTCCCAAATCTAAATTTCCACTGTGTGCAAAATAATTCCATCCAGGAAGAATTCTAATTACTTTAGTAATTATCATCTTATCTCTAAATGGAATTCAGACGTTTGCTGCAGTTTATGAACGTTAGAAATGTTTCATTTCCTTTTTACCTTGAATAACAGAAAAATACACATTACTGAATCTGGCTGCATTGAACCTTATAATTCATGTTACTATAGAAACAGAAAAACTCATATAAGAATTGTGTTAACCGTACTATAGATAGTAAATACCTTCACTTTAACCAGTAATATCATAAAATGATTTTAATAACAGATGTGCAAAAATTCTGTGAATTTTAATATGGCTTCTTTTAAATGTTATAACAATGTTATCCACTAAGCTTACTTTTAATCTTTAAAGCAATATCTTTGGTCTCATTTAAGGCTTTGTGCTTATTTCAAAATATTTGCTGTGGAATTAAAGCATAGTGTTACAGGATAAAAAAAACTACTCTATGTAGTACTTTTTTAATTTTCAGTTAATGGTGATGATTCTTTTGATTTTTGCTTGAAGCCAAACCACGCATTCTGAGGAAATTCAGAAATGTAACAGCTGGCACAAGGTCTTTGGTGTCTTCTGCCTCTGGTCGGTCCCCACTCTTGTATTTGGCTTTTTTGACAACCGCTTTTCTTTTTGAGTTTGAGAAACACTTTTCCCACATACTTGACCAGAATTTACTACAGCTACTTAATAGTTACTTATTTCTCACCATGTTAAATTCTGATTTCTCAGGACAGCCAAAAATTTCCAAAGCTTTAGCAAATCATTTGTTGTTTTAGGCATAGTCTTCTTCCTGTCTTTGTCTCATACACCCTACTTTTTACTTGAACAACGTAAAATTGTACCAAATTTAAATAAGTCACCTGGATTTTTTTAGCTTGGTAAAAGTAGTTTTCTTACTTTTAAAGAGAGGGAATAATTTTTAAAAACTAATTGCTACTATATTTTTCTCAAGAAGAGGCCTTGAGAGGCTATCTTTGATTATAAATATCACTTAAAATTAACAAGTGAATTATATGTTAGCATGTAGATTTTGGTTACTATTTGAAAGTAATCCCTTCTAACAAGTTGCCTTAAACTTCTCTCAAAGGTCAGAAATTTTATGAGTTCTGCTTTGAAAAAGATCATGGTTATTCATTTGTAGGAATACATCTATATTCTCATTGTATTCAGTTGCCAAACAAATAGTTGAAGTTTTTCCAAACCTGTATTTTTACCATATATCTCCAATGTTACTACTTTCTTCTAAGAGAAAGGAGAATGTGGTCTGTATTGATGTGACCTCATTAAAGCACTAGGATGTGTTGACTGACGCATTGATGACTTTGATGGTTTTGATCACAGTTCCGTGGGAAGAAAAACTATGCTAGGTATTTCTACCAGAGGATATTTAATATAGGAAATCCATCATATAGGGTATTGGAAAAGTGAAGAGTGGGAGTTGAGGTAACCAGGGAATAATAGCTGCTGAAAGCAATTACTGCCACTAGGGCCAAGAGAACAAAAGGAAGAGGATGTGTTACTAGAACCTAGGAGCAAGGACGATGGGATTGCTGCCTCAGCCGCAGGAGGTAACCACTGCCAGACACCCGGAGGCTGCCTTCTGCTCTCACCTTCTGATCTCCCATCCAGACCTCCTTTCTAGAACCTAATAGGAAGCTACTGCCAAAGGGACCAAATGAACTTTTTGGACTTCTAGCCCTAGTATTTACCTGCTGTGAAGAATATATGAGTGGGAGGCTAAGAGATAGCAAGAACACCACCAGTTTTTCTCGTCCCACAAGTAATCTCATACTTGACAGAGCAGGACCCATTTTACATCACTGATTTTCTCTTAGGTTAAGCTTTATGAAACTGATGATCCCTGACCGTTTTGATTTGGAAACAAACAAAAGAAGCCAACCAATAAAATAGCAATATCGCGTGACTCAACTTCCAGATTCTACAAAATCTACCCCTGTCAGGGTGATTATTTCTCTCACGTTGGTCAGAGGAACTTTACTTTCTCTAATATCCAGACTGTGTCAGAGATGACCTAGTATCCATTTTTTCCATTCTTTTGATTGTACACTCTCTCTCTCTCTCTCTCTCTCTCACACACACACACACACACACACACACTTGTTGATCCGAAAGCAGTCATAGAAAGGTTTCCTACTCTTATTTGGGTCACAGAAGCCTTTAAGAATCAGAATAAAGCAATGCTCACATCTCCCTAAAATATATACATACAATTTTGATGTAATTTTAGTGACTCCATGGACTCGAAGAAAAGAAACCCTAGATTGGCATAAAGAAAAGGCATTGTTGGCTTTTGTACTTTTTCTGTGTGTGTGTGTGTGTGTGTGTGTGTGTGTGTTTTTTTAATCTTTACTCATCATAAGCATGGCTCCCTGAAATGCATACTGTAGATATACACCACCCTCCCATGAGTCTTCGGTGGGAGAGCGATTCTAGGTACTTAAACAGTGAATGCCCCAGTCAGAGACATAAATGGACGGATGCATGGGTTTCAACCCTTATCTAAATGTTTTAGTGCATTTTCTGTTTTCAGCCAAGGATCTTTAAGAATTTTTTTCATAAAATTATGAAAATAAATTTAAAGCTCCTTGGCTGAAAATTTACTTAAACATACTTCAAGATGTCCTATTCTTTTTCCTTAAATTTCTTTTTTTCTCTTGCTCATCTGCACTGTGTAGAACCTCCATTAATATGTTGAACAGAAGAAGAAAGGACAGAAACCTTAGTGGGAAGGCATTCAGTCTTTCACTGCAAGTGTGATAATAGCTGTAGGCCCTTCATTAAGTTGAGGCGGTTGCCTTCTATTTCTTGTTTACTGAGAGTTTTTATCATGAATGAGTGTTGGATTTGTCAGCCTACTTTTCTGCACCCAGTAACGTCACCTTTGTTCTTTTAACGTGGCTTATTGTGTGGATTGGTACTTGTATATCAAGCCAACTTTGTGTTCTTGTGATTAAAAACTTAGCCATGATATGCAGTCCTCTTGATATGTTTTTGGGTTCAGTTTGCTAATATTTTGTTAAGAAATTTTGTCTCCATGTTCATGAGGGATATTGGTCTGGAATTTATTTGTAACTTTTTTCTCTAGTTTTCATATAGGCTACTGCTGCACTCATAAAATTAGTTCCTTTCTCAACTAGCTTTGAAATGGTTTCTGTAGAACTAGCTTTATTCTTTTTGAAATGTTTGATAGAATTCTCCGGCGAAGCCTGTGAGTCTGGGTCATTTGTGTTGTTTTCTTATGTTAGCAAGATTTTTTAATTACAAATTCAATTTTTGTCATTGATAAAAGGCTTACCAGATTTTCTGTTTCTTCTTGAGTCAGTTTTTATAATTTATGTCCTTCAAATAATTTGGCCATTTCATCTCAGTTTTTAATTTATTGGTGTAAAATATACCCTAAGTATCTTTTTGACATATAATTGACATATAAAATCCTATTAGGTGTACATCACAGTGATTCAATATTTATATACACTATGAAATGATCCCCACAGTAAACTAGTTACCATCTGTCACCTTACAAAGTTACTGCAGTATTATTGACTATATTCCCTATGCTATACATTATATCTCCATGATTTATTTAAAACTGGAAGTTTCTATCTCTTAATCCCCTTCACCTATTTTGCCCACCCTCTAATCCCCCCCCCTCAGGTAATTACCAGTTTGTTTCCTGTATCTATGAATCTGTTTCTCTTTTGTTTTTTTATTTTTTGATTCTACATATAATGAAATCATATCATATTTGTCTTTTTGTGTCTGACTTAATTCACTTAGCATAATACCCTCTAGGTGCATCCATGTTGTTGCAAATGGCAGGATTTTCTTCTTTTTATGGCTGAATAATATTCCATTGTATATATTATGTGAGAAAAAGAAACTTTTTTTATCCTTGAAGGTTTTTTGGGCTGACCTAATAATTAAATTTACATGAGACAGATTAACAAGAGAAAATAACCAAATTTCATTTCAAATGTATGTTTGGGAACCTCATATAATGAGAGTCAGAGATATCACATACATGAGAGGTTCAGAAACCTTAAGTTAAAATGATGACTATGTAGCATTCTGAGCTAAGGATCAAGATAATCACTTACAGCTTTAGACAGGAGGAAGACCATTTCAGGATGATAAGAAGAACAGCTATTCAGTAATTAGTAGTTTGCCCTGCCATGTAGATAAGTCAAAAGGTTATCTCAGATAATCTTTGCTATGTACAAGGCCCCTAATTTAAATAATTCTGGGTAGCTAAGAGGGGCAGAAGTTTCTCTTGAGCCCACAGGGTCTCAGTTGACTTTAGCTCAGAATAATCTGCATACCACAAAGGCATCTCTAGGGGTGACTAGTTCTTAACCCCTACCATATATCACATCATCTTCATTCATTCATCTATTGATAGACACTTAGGTTGTTTACATATCTTGGCTACTCTGAATAATACTGCAGTGAACATTGGGGTGCATACGTTTCTTCAAATTAGTGCTTTTGTTTTCTTTGGACATATAGCTAGAGATGGGATTGCTGGATCTTATGGTAGTTCTGTTTTTAATTTTTTTAAACAACCTCCATACTGTTTTCCATAGTGGCTGCAAATGGAAGGTGATACAAATAAACGGATAGATAGATCATTCTCATGAATTGGAAGAATTAATATTGTTAAGATGTTCATAATCCCCAAAGCAATCTATGGATTCAGTGCAATCCCCATCCAAATATCAATGGCATTTTTTTCACAGAACTAGAATGAAGAATTCTAAAATTTCTACAGAACCACAAAGGACCCTGACTAGTTGAAGCAATCTTGAAAAAGAACAAAGTTAGAGGTATCACCTTCCGTGATTTCAAACTATACTACAAAGCTGTAGTAATCAAAACAATATGGTACTGGAATGAAAGCAGATGCATAAATCAATGGGATAGAATAGAGAGCCATAAATAAACCCTTACATATAGGATTGAGTAGCCTTAGTATCCTTTTAATTTTGATCCCATCTGTAGTGCTGTCTCTTTCGTGCCTGAAGTTGGTCATTTGTGTCTTCTTTTTTCTTCTCAGTTTAGCTAGTAGTTTAGTAATGTTGTTTTTATTTCCAAAGATGCACCTTTACTTTTACTGATTTTTCTCTGTTTTCTATTTTATTGATTTCTTGTACCTTAATTATTTTCTTTCTATGTCTTATTTTGGTTTTGATTTTCTCCTCATTTTTAGCTTCTTGATGTGGAATTTTAGATTATTGTGTTGAATTCTTTCTCACACAGACATTTAAATCTATAATTTTTAAAGCACTGCTTTAGCTGCTTCCCATATATTTAGATGTATTGATTTCCATTCAGTTCAAGATATATTTTTTCCCCTGCCTACCTCCAGTTTTCTTTTCTTGGAATTATTGAGTAATTGTCCTGGAATTAATCTCCATAGGACTAAAAAATATTTTTCAATCATGTGTTTAGTGTATGCCTAATAATTTTAATAGGTCCAATTCTTTTTCTGATCATTTATATATTATTCTTTTGAAACAATAGTGTACGTGTTAGTTTTAGTTTTTCTCCATGTGCAACTTGTAGCTAATAATTTATGGACCTAAATAATGAACTACAATCAACCTTTTTCCTGTTTTTGCCAGTGTAACATCAAATTTCAAGTGAAAACCTTGAGATGAATTAAAGTACACATTTTAATAGTATTTCAAAATAATATGGCATATATGTATGTGTATATTTTTATTCAAGGCAAATAAGTAAGACTTAAAATATTGGAGGCTTCCTTAAATCCTAGCCTAGGGCCAGCAAATAGGTAGTGCTCTCCTCACAGGTCCTGAGAGACTTTCTTAACTCATCACACCACTGCTTCTAGCAGGGCAGATGCAAAGTTGGAATCTATCTCATTAATTCCATTTCCAAGTAATTTAATGAACCCATTTTGCCAGTAAATAGCTTGTATAAGTCAGAAAGAATAATGGGTCAAAATGTCTGTTTTTAATCTAATCAAACATGTCTACATTCATCTTTCAGAGTTATTCTCTAATACTAGTGTAAAAATATAAGTATAGAAAGCCTTTTAAATTTTAAAAGCACATAATGGCTAGTAATTATATTCATTAGACTCACAGCTTTAATAAATTTGTGGAAATGATTATTTTTTAATTTTAGTATTTTGAAAATTCATAGCTTCTCAAAAACAGCATCATAATTAGCATATTAAATATTTGGAATATTATTGTGTTTTATACCCCATATAATATCTTCATAGCCACTTAAATCATAATGTGATTTAGAATTTGCTCTACTTCAGACTTATTTGATTTTCTCATGTACTGAAGAGAATTATTTACTAAGCAAATTAACGCTGTAGCCCTGGCTGGTGTGGCTGAGTGGACTGAGCACCAGCCTGCAAACCACAGGGTCACCAGTTTGATTCCCAGTCAGGGCACATGCCTGGTTGCAGGCCAGGTCCCAGTGGGGGCCATGTGAGAGGCAACCATACATTGCTGTTTCTCTCCCTCACTGTCTCCCTCCCTTCCCCTCTCTCTACAAATAAATAATTAATTAACACTGTAAATATGAGGAAGTTTGTTGTTGTTGGTTCACATAAGGAGCTGAGTTATTTTTAATAAGTAGCATCATTTGCGTATATAAAGTTAATGTATAGATGAGCCTCATCTAACCTTAAAGTGCAGTCTCTACTTTGAAAACATGTTATAGGCAATCAGTTTATATTCTTAAATACTTTGAAACCAATTAAACTGCTTTTACTTTTAAATTCTGACTAACATAGGTCTTTCATTAATTCATAGTAGCCTACTTCCTCCCCTGTTATCAGTCAACTTTTTGTGTAGATCATCAAATATATCCATGCATTGAACATTTCCTTCCTTAACATTTATTATGACTAGTGTAAAGATTTGTCTTTTCCTTTTTACTGTGGATCTTAAAGCCAAAGCAAGCAGGTGTTGCATAACACTGAGCTCAACTGTACTGGATCAAGAAGGAGGGGGGTGGGGAGAAACCAGTAAGGTACTTTCCTTTGGGAATACCCCATAATCTAGTGCCAAGTTCATTCTCATTCACAGCCCAGGACAATAATCAATTGTCTTTGTTTCTGCAGTGTTTCACTGGCAGTTTCTAAGATTTTTTTTTTAAGTTCCTAGGAGAGATAGACTCTTCTCTGTCATTTCTACTGTGATCCATGACTTTTCTTTTCTGTCGTGGATTTCTATTGTTTAGTAGTTGTAAGTCAAGTGTAAAAATTGACTAATTGAAGTTATCGATAGAACTTTCTATTCCACATGCTTTTAGTAAGTATAGAAAATGGTCTTATTTTCCATAGCTTACTGTAAAAGCATATTTTTATGATTTTCAAACATAATTTTGACAGTGAACCTTAAAGATGAAAAAATTTTTTATATTAATAAAAATTAAATTTGTTTTTTCAAATATATTCTTTTCTTTGTCCCTATGCATATGGCTTTTTTTAAATTTATCATCACAGAAAAATTCCTGTCTTTGTAATTTATCTCACTGATTAAACTTCAGTCAAATTAATAGCTAGATGAGACTAAATAGAAATTAAGAAAGATGTATTTTAAAAAATAAATTTGTCAATCTTCTTTCACATAGTCATTAAAGGATTATGCAAACTAGGTATGGAAAGCTGTTGTTTTAATGAAGCAGTTTGTATTAAGCATCCTGTAATTTGATTTTCCTCATTATTACATCCTTTTATTCTTTTTTATGCCCCCAAATATTTAATGTATCTTCATGAGACAAACTGTCCTGTTCATTCCTATAGAACTGCATTTAGGTGATAGAAAAATCGATATAGGGAGGTAGTCTATGATTCGAAATGTTTGAGGCTATTTTTGCTGTTGTTCATGGATTCAAAATAATATTGGAATTTTGAATACCATTGATGTTGTGTTGTTCTCATGCTGTTAACATACAATTGGCTATTGTAGCATACTTGGGAAATTCAGTGGCCACAGAGGAATGATTTTCAAGATGCTAACATTTGGACCTATCAGAAACATAAGCCGCTTGTTACCCAGTCACTCTGTAATGAAAAGCATTTAGTGCTTTACTTTTAAACAATGAAGGACAGAGAGAATCGCTTTTTATTGATGGAAAGTCTCAACCATGAATGAGAAGGATCAAAATAAAAGAACCTAGAGGAAATAGGCACAATTGCATTGAGCAGAAGAAAAATTTTATTGATATCCTCAGAAATAGGAAAAAATGTTACATCTCTAAAGTAAAATCTGTATGGCATGAAAAGGAAAATTGGAGAATGAGAACATTTTAAAATAAGATATTCAATTAAAGTTTTCAATAGTAGAGTTGGAAGGTGAACTCAAGTATATCTTCCAGAAAATGTAACAAAAGCACAGAGGTGGGAAATAACAGTGGAAAAACTTAGAGTCAATTCCGTAGTTTCAATGTTTGAAGGAGAGGCATCCCAGGGAGACAAAAATGACTTTAAAAAAGAACATAAAATTTCCTAAACCTAAAAAACAAGAGTCTCCAGATTGTACCCTGTACAAAAATTTTAAATCCCTAACGTAAGGCCTATTATCATAAAATTTAAAATCTTCAGAATAAATTTAATATCCTAAAAGCTTTCCAAAAGAGAAGTGGGGCACATGCAGAGAAGCATGCCTCGGAGTGAGTCTGGGCATCTCCTCAGCCTTGCCAGCCTAGAAACAACGGAACGATCTGTAACTCTGATGGCTAATACTTTTCATTCTGGGGTGTGTGTTACCCACAGCCACTATCGATCAGGACCTGACAGTTCAGAGATGCTAAGACAATAACAACAAAATTTTGCTAGCACTCTTTTTGATGATGCTTCTAAAATAATGCTCCAGCAGAATTACAGAGTGTAGAATATTCAAGAATTAGGAAGACATAGGATCCAGGAAAAGTGGGACTGCAAAAAGGAGACCAAGGAGTAACATTCCAGTATTACAACCAGTTCAGTATGAAAGCGACATACACTTGAAGAAAGTAAGAGTGGCATTTCTAGAGGGCAGGGAGGGATGAAACTGGTCAATGATATAATGTGTTGAATGCTGAAAAGATAGTATCAATTTTTGATAGACCTGATAGAGTACCTGGAAAACATTAGCATAGATACATAGAATATCAAGAAAAAATTTTAAAAAGAGGCAATTATTAACTCTGAAAAATTCACTGTTGTGAAAAAGAAACTTAATGATAGTATACCAGTTGGCTCTGCAATGAACAATATCTTTGTAGTTATACCAATGGAAATACTATTAATTTAACTAAACTTTATGCAGTGATTATATAGTGAAGGGAGGGATACGGTAGTTTAAAGAGATAAATCCTCATATACCTTAATAGAGAAGTCAGTAAACATTGCCTAAAAATCAGTAAATCTAGAAATAGAAGATTAAGTATCTTCAAATAGAAAAGAACAAAGAAACATCTAAAAAACTGAAAATGGGTATTTCTGGAGGATGACAGGGGTCCACTGTTTTTCATAAACTCTTAGTATTTAGACTGTTTAAAACTGTATGCAAACATCCCTTTCCTGAAATTAAATTAAATTTTAAAAGGAATAATGGTATTTAAATGTCAGGGAAATAGAATAATTATGGATTGTAGTCAAGTTTTTACATTTTTGTCTCATTATTTTTTAGAGTTCCAGGAATAACTATTGCTACAGATATTATCTGTGGTTTTCCTGGAGAAACAGATCAAGATTTTCAAGAAACAGTGAAACTTGTCGAAGAGTACAAATTTCCAAGCCTCTTTATTAACCAGTTTTACCCAAGACCAGGCACTCCTGCTGCAAAAATGGAACAAGTTCCAGCACAAGTGGTAAGAAATTTTTCTTGTAAGGTTTTTTATTTAACTAATAGCTATGAGAATGTGCGTGTTGCCTATCTTAACACAATTGGCTGATAGGGTCAGGGTGGGGGACTTGGTGTAAGTTAAATGACCTTAGGTAACTAAGAATCTCCTTTTTTCCTTCTTCTTTTTGGAGAATGAGGTTCAGGTGACACTGGGAAAGAAAATTTTAACTAAAACTAGTGTTTGCCCATGTTTAGAAAATAAGTTCTTGGATGTTTCAAAATCAGTCAACATTTAAATATCTAAGCAAAGGAGACCTCATATTTATACTGCTTTTTAAGAAACCCTTTCGTAATTTGTTACTTCTAGGGGGTCCCATGGTTTTCCTATTTTTCCATAGTATAGATTTGATGCTTTCTGTGTCTGACTGTCCATCTATCTATCTCAGGTATATATTGTTTTTGCAATGAATCTCAATATAATTTTATCCTTGCACATTCATAAATATATTAACAGTAAGATGACTTGAAATAAATGTAAAAAGTTTGAGACCCAGTAAAGCCAAATGGTTTCCCAGAAATCCCCAGAAATTGATAGTCTCAAACAAATATTTAGTTTCTAGGTTCATTGGCTAAAGATGGAAAAATTTAAATAAGTCTTAAAAAAGGCTTATTTATTAAGACCCAAGATGGCAGAAGAGTAAGTGGAAGCTACACTAACCTCCTCCCAGGACCAATCTGGAATTACAACTAAATTGTAGAGAAATCATTCTGGATAACCAACGGAACACTAGCTGGAGAGGAGCCTTATAATCAAGGGCAGAGAGAAGAAACCACTGCTTCATTGTATCTAGACTGGTAGGGAGTGTGGAGAAGGTGCTAGAGGGCTGGTTGGGCTCCCACGGATGGCACCTGAAGATCCAGAGGGATATTTCACTGGCTGGGGGTTTCACCTGAGAAGTGTGGGGTCTAAACCCCAATCTGGGCTCCCCAGCCTATAGCACCAGAGCCAGAAAGGAACCCAGATAACATCCAGCTGTGAAAAGTAGTGGGGTTTCCGTCTACCAGGGAGAGATGGCTGTAGGCCCAGAGAGATTAAAGGCTCAATGCACAAAATTTTGTTTGCAGCCACTCACCTGGGCTCTGGCAGAGGAAGGGCAGAGTGGACTAGAGAAGCTTGAGGAGAGTCTGGGGAAGCAACTGAAGGAACAACCACGCGGATCCCTGTGCTGAGGCATCCCCCACACTGCAGAGGCCATCTTTCTCAGGCAGAGCATTCTTCTCCAGGTGGCATCAGTCTGAGGGGAAGCAATAGCCCCACCAGCAGGAATTACTCTGCCGCACCCTGTAGTGCTTAAACCCTGATGCTAATTACAGTTGACTAGATTAACAACTGATCAGTTTAATAGCTACAACTAGGACAAAAACTACAAAGAAGGAGCTGAAATGGGAAGACAAAGAAACAGACCCCAAATGAAAGAACAAGAGAATTCTCCAGAAGAAGTAGATGACAAGGAGGCAAGCAATTTATCAAATGTAGAGTTTAGAGTAGTGATTATAAGGATACTCAATAGCATGAAAAAAAGACATAGAAATGATAAAAGAGGACCAGTCAGAAATAAAGAATGCAGTCTCCTAAATAAATAAATATACTGGAAGGAATAAACAGTAGGTTGGATGAAGCAGAAGATTGAATTAGTGATTTGGAAGACAAGGTAGAAAAAACCACCCAGGCAGAGCAGCAAAAAGAAAAAAGAATTTAAAAAAATGAGAAGAGCGTAGGAAACATGTGGACAACATGAGGTGCAACAACATCTGCATCAGAGGAGAAGAGAAGGAGCAAGGGATCAAGAACCTGTTTGACTTCCCTAGTCTGGGGAAGGATAATTTTTTACTGAAAAATTTTTTTTACTGAAGAGGAAGTAGAATTTTTTACTGAAAATTTTCTACTTTGTTTCTAATAACTAAAAAATAATGTGCCCTGCCATAATTTTTCTCAGATACTTTCATGAATAAATACTAAAAGGAATAACAAAGATTGTTACTGTTTTTCTTTTTTTATTCTTTTATTGTTGCTCAATTACAGTTGTCCACATTTTCCCCTCATTACTCTCCCCTGCCCTGCTCACCACCCACCTCCCATAATCAGTCCTTCCCCTGCCCCAGCGTTGTCTTTGTCCATGGGTCCTTTATACATGTTCCTTGACTGGACCCTCCCCCTTCTTTCCCCTGTTATCCCTCTTCTCCCTCCCCTCTGGTCACTGACAATTTGTTCTTTATTTCCATGTCTTTGGCTCTATTTTGCTTGCTTGTTTGTTTTGTTCATTAGTTTTCACTTATAGATGAGATCATATGATATTTGTTTTTCACCTCTTGTTTATATCACTTAGCATAATGCTCTTCAGTTCCATCCATGCTGTGACAAAAGGTAGGAGTTCCTTCTTTCTTTCTGCTGCGTAGTATTCCATTGTTTAAACGTACCATAGGTTTTTTATCCACTCATTTACTGATGAGCACTTAGGCTGTTTCCAGCACTTGGCTGTTGTAAATAACGCTGCTATGAACACTGGGGTGCAATAGGTTCTTTCGAATTGGTGTTTCAGGATTCTTAGGGTGTAATCCCAGCAGTGGAATTGCTGGGTCAAAAGGTAGTTCCATTTTTAGTTGTTTGAGGAAATTCCATGCTGTTTTCCACAGTG